>BJKM01001172.1:0-85224 GCA_015082035.1 Chaenogobius annularis
AAACCCAGATTATATGAATTGTTTGCTAAATGTGACATAATTCATCGGTTTATGAGAGAACTATTACTTTATAACTTCAATATATTTAAGACAATGGCTATTAACTAAGTATATTCAGAAAAATGAAAATCTTGCACAGCTTTTAAGCAAGTAATATTCATGCTCCTTATAAAATGTATTGCCCGTTTAATCATCTTAAGCACTTTTCTCATTATTGGATCAATAAAATAAAAAATCTTTCTCTATTTCAGAATATATACAAATGCAATTGATGTGAAGCTATTTATTTGTTTAATAACTATATATATATATATATATATATATATATATATATATATATATATATATATATATATATATATACATATATATATATATATATATATATATATATATATATCCGGATTTTTGGGAATATATTTTGCTACTATTATCATTCATTGTTGCACCTTAACGCCAAAACAAGTTCATAGTTTTTGAATCCTGTTCATTGACAATGGCAATAAACCCCTTTCTGATTCTAATTTGCAGTAAAATGTTCTGCCTATGACCATTTGGGCCAATTCAGTGGGAAGCCTTAGGCCCAAGAAAAAATGCTCCGAGAGCCACATTTGACCCCTGAGCCAAAGTTTGGTGACCCCTGGTCTATAGAATAGGTCTAAATTGAAATCAATTCAAGCCACTGAACTGTAACAATTATGAACATTCAAACTAAATTTGGAACCAGAATTACATGGTCACTCATGGTCAAACAAACTAACAACAATTTTACATTCTTGCCTTTTGGTTCAATATTGAAATATATATTTTTTTTAAATGCATAAAAAAAAATGCAGATTGTACTGAACACATGGTATTGTTGCTTGAGTACATGTTTTTGCTTTGATTGTTTGTTTTTCCTTTGGAGTAATTTAACAGTAAAAGTAACGGTAATTTAGAGATAGACATCTCTGAATGTGGGGCTGAAAGAGGATTAGTTGACGAGAGATAATGTACCTTCCATGCCATGTAAAATCGAATATATTTAGATTTCTTTTGTTTTGTTCAGCTACTTTATAGTTTTAAAATAAACTGAATTAGAATTTCAAATGGGCTTTATTTGAAAGCCACTGAACACAGCATGGGCATATTCTGATCCCACCTCCTGAGCGCTTCTGCAGTTGTATATCATGCAAAATAGCTTACCTGCTTCTATGTTTACCCAACAGATAATCTTGTGTGATCTGTAGATCTTCTGCTTTCAACCCAGCGTTCCCGCCGAGCACAAATAGAAGTGATTTTTCAAACGGTCCCACGGGCAAAATAAAGATTGTACAAATACATGGAAAGTTAAAAGCGGCTCAGTTTCTAACTAATAAAAGTGGAGCTTGTGTTGTGAATATGGAATAGGGGATATTCTCTCTATAAGAGCGCTGTACATTGGTCGTTTTCTCAAGTTAAGGTCTCTGCTGGGAGCTGTGGGTTTAATGGCTGCTGCTGGCTTTACTAAAGATGTGGACAGTGGTTCCTTACATTTCTGTGGGTGTATTGTAAATGCTGAATGTGCAAGCATAAAAAGTATTGCACTTCACTTTAGAGCAGTTATATGCTTACTCCGAACATCTCAGTTTGAGCTTCTGCACTTCGGGAGGCGCTCAAGGCAACAATGTCTGTTTAAAAAGGATATATTTTCCCCCTTTGCTGTGGACATCTTGAATGCAGCGGGAGTTGAAACACTTACTGTTTTTAACTAGGGGTACTACTGCTTCTATGCTTTTCATGTTGTCCTTGTGCAGTTTTTTTATGTACTAGACCACCGGGCAGCACTAATTTGATAATGTTGATGTGAATACCCCTTTGAGACGCCTTCCAAATTGAACTGACCTTACCTTCAACTTGTATTGTCACCATTACTGCTTCTACAGCAAGTGTTCTAGTTATCTTTAAGTGCATGTCATTATCAACCAAATAACAGACACTTGTGAAGACTCGAACCTGTCACTGCCTCCCTCACTTAGAAGACTACATGTGTCACTCAGACCCAGTAACAAGCAGTAAATCCGCTTGATAGTCTTGATAGTCCTAACCCCAAGTCCACAAAGGAAACTACATTCACCCAGACATTTTCTTCTGTGCGAGCCATGGAGTAAATATATACATTTATTTCCAACAGGATCGTGGCACAATTGGACTGCACAGGATGTACCTTATGCAAGTCTTCTTCACGTCAACAAATTATTCTGTCAGAGAATAGAAAATCCACTTTGCCGTTATAAGGCTCTTAGCTGTTGTGCTGGGTCTGAGTTGGAAATACAATAGCTTGAAAAGGAAAAAAGAGCTCATTCATAATCCACGGTTGTTCCGATAGAGATGCTTTGATCACATCATTCTTAGGCTGAAGGTTTGTGAAGCTTTGTGAACCAGTTTATGCGGTTTTCATCTCAGAAAGTCGACAGATGGTGTTGTGCATGACGCGAGCTTGAACAGATGCTGGTAACCTAACAATAATTGTCAATATTCTCACAATAAGACTGATACTTATTGAGTGGCTGCGTAATGTATTACGCAGCCACTCAATTATTCCTGTGTTTTTTATTCTTATATTTTCCGTTTTTCCCCCCAGATTTTTAACGCGTTTAACTCTTTAACGCTTTGTTCGATTTCAACAAGTAATACCTCTTTACTATCAGCTTCACGTCTCAGAGGTTATATTACTTTTGACATTTGTACATTGTGTACTATTTGAAATATTATCAAAAGTATCTGCACTTTTTCCCCATAGACTTACATTGAGCCACTGATAAACCACAGTGCCACACAGTGGCCGTTGGTGCAAACAGCAACTTTCCACACTTCATACACTTTCAAGACTTTCACAATTCACCAAATGAGTACTTTAAAAACATTAGTACTCTTACACACATGCAGTACTTTTACACACATGCAGTACTTTTTACACTGTAGCCCTGAGGCCATCATAATAAGGTTTACTTTGGCACACCTGCCCACACCTAGACATGACCAGACAAGCCACAGTGCCACACAGTGGCCAGTGGTGTAAACAACAGATGCAGTACTTTTCCACACATTCAGCACTTTTTCCATACATTTTCCACAATTACACTTCTTTACACAAATTATTACTTTACACACATGCAGTACTTTTAAACACACACACGCAGCACTCTTACACGCAAGAACGCAGCCACTCGCAATGGCTTCAGTCATTGCTGTTTCTAGTTCTATTTACTGTTGAGCTGTGTTTTAACCACAAACTTGATACATTTGGATGGATGTGGAACTGTGTGTGATCTACAGATACTCTGCATGCTTCTGATCAAGCATAGTGAAAAAGGTGACAGTCAATCTGCTCAACCGCACCACATAATCGAACGTCGGTTATTTCCATTGCACGGTTCTGCAATAATATTTTAGCCTGAAAAGGTGGAATTTTATTTTAAAAAACAGTACATTCTGAATGCACATTATTGTTACAATTAAATTATGTCCAGACATAAGGCAAAAGGGGGGATTTTGAAGATTTTGAATCAAATCTATGTAATTTCCTGTATTCTAGATCAACTTGTTAAGTCTTCAGAATCACACAAGACTTGGATCACCACACTGACTTTGGCGATACAGTGTTTAAGTGTTTAAGCTGGCTGGCTAATACATACTAGCAAATATAATAATAGCCTTTAACTTAATCCAGCCTTGGCAAATTTACCATTCGTACACAAGGCAATGCAAAGAACAGTAAAAAATGCATTAATATCACAGAGACTTGACAGAAATCACAAAACAGTTCAAGACAAATGAGAAGAGTGCAAGTAAAATCCATTCAGTCATATGCACAGCTAAACAAAACTGTTTTTATCTTAGATTTGAAATTGTCAGAGTAGAGGCCTGTCTAACATCTTCAGGATAACTGAAATCGCAGATTCCACATTGTTAGTCCTGACTTGTTAGTCTGACTCTAGGCACCAGCCGGAGGCCGGTCCATGTTTAGTCCTGACTCTGGCACCAGCAGTCCCAGTCTGAGATGGTTCATACGGCACTAACGTGTCCGAGATGTACTTTGGTGCTAGGCCATGGAGAGACTTGCATACAAGCAGCGCTGCTTTAAAGTCTGTGCATCATAATCACAGAGCTGTCTCCTCTCGAGGGTGGGTGAACGCTGGTCAGAGGCGCTCATTGTTTCCATCAAACTAACTTTATACAGTAAAATGGAACTGAAAGTAGCTGCTCTGAAAGTGCAGACCTTAGTTATTCTGTTTGCCAATGGTAGAGGGAAATAAAGGACACTTTACTTCAACCTACAACAATTAATTTCCTCAACAAACAATCAAAAACATCTTATTAAGGATAGATAATCAACTCTTATGTTTATTTAGTTTTCTAATATTGTTTACTTACTTTACATGTCAGGTACAAACTAAATATTTAGCATATATATTGAGTCGTATACTTAAAAAAAAAAAAAAAATCAAACTTTAGCAGCTTTTTTTTTTTATATTTTTGTAGTGTTTTTAAGTTTTTCTTACTGGAGCTAATTTCATAACTCTCCATTGACACAATTTTGCCAGGTTATGCCAAAATTCTGAATGTTGTAATCTGTATTTAAATAATCTACCATGAATTTGGTGTCAGATTCTTTTCACTTAAAGCACCAATGGATGAAGGCAAAAATGGTTGGCATGGTCTTGACAATAATATTCACAAAGATGGATGTCTAACTTGCAGACATAAACTTTAAGAAGCAACCTTCTTTCACTGACCTATAATGAGGGTTTATCCTTGCCTTCCGTGCAATCTGTAAATAAGACCCTTCCATATGACTAGGTTAGTGTTTCTAAATGTTTTCTGGTGGTTGGGACATAAAATCCATTAAAATAGCAATGTGAGAAATTAAAAAAGTGTAGTGAACAGACCCCTTCTGTTTGCCCCTTGGTAGTTCTTGTTAGCACGTAATGACAATGCCAAGGCTCCTTTGACAACCTCAGCAAAAACCTCAGTGACGATTTGGAAAGGGTCATAGGGGTCTTTCGTCTTTAAACTTCCTCCCGTCACGAGCGCAGCACATTTATACCCAAAGATATGGCCTTGCATTGGGGAGGTCAAGAGTTCAAATGCTAACAGTCTTCAGAGCAATTGGGATGATTACGTTGGCAAGGTTGAGCAATCTACGTGTAGTGTCCTTGGGCGAAAATCTCGAGAGCTATTTCCGGAACAAATGTACAAGTCGGTGGTTATGCTGCAAAAAATGTGCAACCTTATCATGGAGAAGTTGTGGTCGAATAGCACCGTGTGTTCAGCAAACCCCTCTCTGCATAATTAAGACTGAAGAAATTTAACGTGGAGGTCAGGTCAGCCCACTGCTACCGTCTGTGAAGAATTTTAATCATAGGCTTCACGATTGCTACGGAACAATATATTGTCATGACACTGTGAAATTACTTTGCAATAAAATGTGCTTTAAATATTTATAGAATATTGTATTAAATTCATATTCTGTATTTTCTGCTGCAGGGGTATTTTTGTCTGGTACTGCAAAAAAAGAATATTTCATTATATCTTGGTAAAACATCAATATCATAATAGAATTGCTACTGATGTTCAATGTTTAAACTTGCTGATGTTTTAGGTAAATTGTAAATTGATTAAAAGCAACAGCAAACCTTGACAGGGTGATGAGAAAGTGACAAGCACTCCGGTCTTATAAAGATACAGTCTGGGGTTCCATTTCCAGACACAGTGGGGGCAGGTAAGGCATGTTTTCCCTGGTTGGCTCTGGGCTGGATTGGTACGGTCAGAATGTGATTGTGGTTAGGTTGTGACTTCCAAGGCGGTCTGGCTTGCGTCGGCTTCTGGGACGCTTTTGAGTGAGTATGATTGAATAAGAGCGAAAGCAGACGCAGGTGAAAACAAGGCAGCAAAAAACAGAAAATAACTAGTTCTCACCTAACACTGACTTGATCTTATTTCTTTATCTGACTTTGCAAAACAATGCTACTACACGTTAGCATCAGCAGCGAAGTGAAATAAATGCAGATAGCTCACCATAAACTGGAAGTCATTTCTTGTTTACTCTCGCTCACAGCACCACAAACTTAGTTTTACTACTATTTCGAAATTGCTGAGATCTGCCTTATGATTAAAAAGTATAATTCAAGCACAATTTAGATTTTATTCACTAAGAAAACATTTGTTATTTTCGGGTGACATTAGCAGCTCACCTAACAGACGTCTGCCTATCCACTGCTATGTGGATGACACATTTGTGACAATTAAGAAACAAGAGCTGGAAGCCTTCTCAGAGCACATCAATGCAGTGGACCCACACATCAGGTTTACAAGAGAAGATGCTAAGGAGAACCGCTTGACCTTTCTTGATTGTTCCACTATCAGAGGAGAAGACAGGAAGCTCCAGATAGAAGTGTATAGGAAACCCACACACACTGACCAGTACCTGCTCTTTGGCTCTAACCACCCACTACAGCACAAGCTGGGAGTGATCAGAACACTACAACACAGAGCACAAGACTGGGTGCCTACCAGCTTAAAGGGTCCAGAATGCTCTCTCAGCCTGTGGATACCCGACTTGGGCTCTGAACAAAGTGAAGAGACCCAAAAAGCAGGAGGACAAAAGGGACAAAAGGGAAACAGAACCAAGAAGAAGGGGTGTCTCGATCCCTTATGTCTCAGGACTGTCGGAAAAAACTGCAAAGAATTTTTAGACAACACAAAGTCCCTGTTTATTTCAAACCAGGCAACACATTAAGACAAAAACTGGTTCATCCTAAGGACAAGATGCCGACACAGAAACACGTGAGTTCAGGACCCCAGAGCGCCGTGCATCTCTTCATCTTAAAGCCACAAACCACTCTATTGAAGACAGTGAGGTGGAGATTCTGAGCAGGAGAAAAGATGGTTTGAAAGAGGAGTTAAGGAGGCAATCTTTGTTAAAAAAGAGAATCCCTCTTTAAACCGAAATTGAGGTTTAAGGTCCAATCTACAGGTCGTGTATAATAGTGTTTTGAAGCCATGGCGCGGGAGAAGCCCTGGCCATACTGATTCTAATTAGGTACTCAATGAAGAGAAAAGTCAGTTCACAACAGGATTTTGATAGCCCATTACAGGGCTGTGAGGATACAAAGAAGAGTCTCAAGTGAAACTGTAAACTCCCTTTATCAGGAGGTCCTGCCCAGTGGGAAGGGCCTACACAGTGGGAAGGGCCTACACAGAGTAGGATAATAATTATCCTGTTCCCAGACGCGATCTACAGATTGAGAATGACTCTTGGATGACAGTCGAAATGTTTTGTTTTTTCTAAAAACAGTGTCCTGATGATACAACTGAATTATTGATCATTTGAAAACCATGCACCTTTAGAAGGCTTGCCACTCCTCAGACCTGACACATCTTCCTGGTAGAGGGCACACACAGCACCTGCTTGTCTCCATGGAAATGTTATTGCTTATCTTATGTCCCACAGTATGGCATAAACTGATCAATCTTCATGGATAGGTTTCAAACTGTCATGAACTATCCATAGTGGCAATATACTTACTTTATTTAGATTCAATTAGTTTTGGGCATCACACAAAGCCACACATTGTATTAGTCTGGTACATGACTGTTTTTGGGCTGCTGCATGTGACAGCAGACCAGTGTGCCACAGAATGTGCTATTGTACTGGACTTCCCTTGTTCCTGAACCGTGACTAAACGCACACATTGTGTTCACTCAGCTCCAGGCTTAGACACTCTTCACTCGCTCCACAGCTCTGTTCAGCCTGTGCCAGGAGCTTTGTCTCTCAAACAGCTTCACCACAGAATATCCGCAAAACTGCAGACAGAAGACATTATGAGGTTTGCAGGTAAAAAAAAACCAGACGTATTTCTATGGATTTTTTAAATAGATTATTTATGGATTTATAACATTATAGCTTCAAACAAAAGTTCTTTGTGTCAAGCCTTTAACACCATCAGTGATAAGAAATTTCTATTGCACATAGTTGAACCAAGGACACATCCAGCTTGGCCCCTATATCTTTGTAGCTCTATAGCTAGTGGTCTATAATCATAATACATTTTTCCACAATGGAAGCATGGCCAGACATGAATAGACAATATTCCACAATGTGTTAAGAGTTCATGACTCTCCTACAGCGTTAGACATCCAGCATCTCCTCAGTCTCCTAACAACTCTTGGGCACAATTTCTCTTTTTATTTCCACAACAATAAAGAAAGCCTTTAAAGATCTTATATTATTATGCCAAACATACTTAACCACCTTATAATGATTTGCTTCCTCATCAAAACCATAGCTGCCATTGTGTTTTCTTTCATTCACCCATGTTTGAGTAATCGTGTACATTTAGGCCCCCTTTTGTAAGCCAATGATTGAGGTCATCTGTCGGTAATCAAAGTTGCCTGGTCATTCAGGTGCTCAAATCGTCTTCGCTGCATCGCTCACCAGAAGATGCAATTCCATCGCCCTCTGCTGACAATTGTTTGTGTGAAATTCGGGACATTTTGTTGTTCCCCACGCTCATACTTTTTTAAGTTAAACAACAGGACATGAAGCCCATCCTGGTGGTTCAGATTGATATTGCACTTTTCAAGGTTGAAAAGGAACAAACCGACACCACCCAACTGAACTCACAAAAATCTATGTCAAAAGTTAGCGTGCCAAGCTGGTAGTTGAATTAAAAATGCCAGAAGTTAGGCTAGTGGGATGTCTGGAGCTTAGCATGTAGCATGTACATGTACATTAGGTTCTAAATTTACCACCATTGCACTTTGAAGGATACAAAATAGCATGAGCTGTAGAATACAACTATTTAATTGGTGTCTTTGTAGATGATCCATCCATTCCACCCACCCATACAATCATTGTTTTACATATTAAATGTAATCTATGTTCACACAAATGGCACATGCCTGAATCTAAGCACTTGTTTGTTCTTAAATATCATCTCAACACCTTACAAAAGTGTCCTTGAGCTGGTTGTGTCATTAGTAGTTAAAAACTCATAAGGCCTTGGGCAAAAGTTGTAAAATTATAATGTAATTATTGGTTTATGGCAGCCCTCTAAATCACTGGACTTTTAATGGAGGAGCTGCAACATTAATTCCCTCATAAGAAGTGAGCATCAATTATTGTCTACTCAGAAATAATTGCTATTTAATAAAGGCTCTGCCCTCAAACCAAACTCACTCATTTATTTATGGCTGATCAATCTGTAGAAATAAACTGCATTTGCAAAACTTGCACATTTTCCTAAAAAATATTGTTTGTTTAACATAAAATTGGGAAGAAGAATGCCAAGCGATACAGGTAGCAAAACAGGCATCTTATTAAGGATTGGCCGCTTTCATATTCGTAAAAAAAAAAGAATTGTGTTTTTTGCAGTACTATTTTAGACACAGAATACTGGGAACTGTATATTAAAACGTGTGGAGTTACACAAATAAGAAATAAAAAACCATACTGTAGTGGAAAATATTGCCCACAAAGACACACTAACACTCGGCTATTATGACCGCAATTGAGTTGAATATTTTAGATTGCTCACACAGAAATGAGTGGAAAAGTTACAATTGTCCGTTAAAATGGCTTGTAGAAAGATGCAAGTTAAACACTGTGCACCAATTTACAATGGCATGAAGCAACGCAAAAGCCCACAGCCTTTAACTCCACCATGTCTGAGAACATGCATTGCTATCTGTTGGTGCACATTTTAATTAGCCGTCATTTGTAACGCAATTAATGAGATAGAGTGTGCTTGGCAGTATCCAAAGCCGCAGTGTTAATCTAATTAAGGCGTAAACCTGATGTTATCCAAGACTATAAATAAATGAGTGTTATAGTTAATTATCTGACAATGCAGTTTAAACATTGAACATGAAGGGCCATTTTCATAATTAATACATCCCTTTCTATGGTTTTAAAGGGATGTGTCATCAAGTGAATCCTGCTGCAGCGTCCACTATATGAGGAACAGTTTCAGAGATAATGTTGCTCTGTACATCCAAGCTGTCAAAATGTGATGCCATCAGCTGGATTGCTTGCACAAACCCATTAGCTATTTGACCCAGCAAAACATAATCTCTGGTCAGTGGAAATGAGAATATTATTTGATTTTTTTGATGCATATTAGGCATGAAAACAGATACGTTGCTATTGCGCTGAGATTAGTCGCCCATGGCGTTTTCTCGAGGAAGCAATCTTTGAGAAAATTGATGTGAAAATCACAACTTAATTGAGTTTTGAGCCCAGGGAAAGATCCATAATGAAACGGCACAAAATAGTGTTGTTTTATGCATCAGAGGAAAAAACACAAACAACTAAGTTCGAAACATTTAAGTCATGCTAATTAATGACTAGACGGATTGTGTGTCCCTTCCAGAAAATTCAATTCATTTTTAATACATTCATTTAGACTGTGACTAATTTCTTAACTAATGAGCTTTTTCTGAGAAGATTTTTTCATAATTGAGTGACGTGAATCTCAAATTAAGAACCATTCAATCAAGAATTAATTTTACTGCCCAAAAACTCCCCTTTTTATAGTTGAATAACATCCTGGACTAATAAGGTAAATGGCTCCCATGTACACACAAAATGTGTGCATGGTCAGTGTGTGGGTAGAACATTAATCAGTGGTTCAATGTCTGCATTAGTAATTGGGCTGTACTTAATATATAAAGCCTTCATGCCAAACGCTGCAATACTTTATACAGCTTAAGCTCTATTTGGACGGGACTGGTTTTACTTGAGGACCTTGAGTAAACTGTAATAATCATCAATCATCTATGTCTGCAAAAATTCAGCTAAATTGTATCTACTGTAATTCAGCAAACTCAGAGATCCTCAAGCAGACCTAAATCTTGTCCTGCGCGAATGCTCATGCCTGAGATTTGGACGTTTTCAATCCGGACATTGAAGGTAAAGTGATTCAACATGTCTCTACACTCCAGAACAGTAAATAAATAATATTAGTTCACCATGGACTATTCAATTTATCTTTTTTCTACAAACCCGCTGTAAATACATGACCCAAAAGTACAAACCCGTTGTCGGGGCAACAGAGAACGGAGCAGCATGAAGGCTCTTTGAAAAAGTTGGTGCATTGTTTGTGTAAAGTTTAGATTGACAGAGCCTCCCACCCTTTCATAACAAATACTGTATGAATGTCATTCTGATCACGGATCGCAACAATGTGGTAAAGTACATTTCACTCTTCAGTTCAGGGGTCTCATTAATAAAACATACGTGGAAGTACAGACAAAACACCCAAAACGTCCTCAGGACTCACAAGATTTGAATCTCTTTGAGCCTAGATCAACATCTCTGAAAGCCCTGATGCACAACATTGAGTATTTTTGGACCGAACTCCTAATTTTTGCATCAAGTTCCAAATTTAACCTGGAAAGAGACGTACATAACATTTCCGTACACATGCATGCTTTATAAATGAGACCCCAGGTACGCTAAAACCAAACTATGGTCCTATTTCAGTGTGTTATGCAGTCCTCCATTTCCGAAATAATGTCGGTAAAAACATGTAAATGACTATTTATTATTACATACGAATGCACAAAAACAACAAAAAAACAATGCTGACATCGTGGGGCAATTTAAATTTTACGGACGTTCTTAGGTAAAACTAATCCCGTCCAAATAGGGCTTTAAACGGCATGAGATTAAAACAACGTTCAGGCAACTGAACTTTTACTGTTTTTTTATATATATAACCATTAAACAAACAACACATAACAGGAGCAGAGAGAAAACAGACAAAATATGGCACACAAACTCCAAAACAAACGTCCCAATTAGTCCAAAATCGAAGTTGTCCAACACAATATATCCATTCTCATCATCAAGCCTCTTTATTCTGGCTGATTGTCTGTGCCAGAAGTGTTTATAAAAATCACACTTTGCCGCTAGATTGTTCCTCTGTTTGTGCTAAGAGTCCACATGTGTTTCTTCCGTCACAAAACCGTTTCCCGGGAGCCTGCTAGCACCTTCCATCCGTGCGCATCAGCGAGGTGTTTATTTCCGACACCCCGCTGATGATTGTGCTGCGGGTGATTTAATAAGCAGCAGAAATGGACTCTGCGGCGCTTGTGTTTGCTGCAAGGAGCGCATGTTATTGGAGCAGGAGCGATTTGATGTATGGATACAAACGCGTACCTGCGCCTCAGCTGTGGCAAGGCTACTTCAGATTGGTGATTGTGGCGATCTCCTGTGTGCGCTGCTAATCATATATCAAGCTGTGCTCCTACAGCAATGAGTGGTGGCCCAGATGCACAGTATGGAGCAGGGACAGGGGCTCAAATTCTCAAATTACAGGCGAAGATTTCAGCAACATAACATCTGTATTTAGTTCTCTAGAGGATGGCCGGATGTCGCATAGTACAGGGCGTTAATGTCTGATACAAACTGCAAATGGTTATGTAAAATGAGTCTGGTTATCTTACGAATTGTGGGTTTTCACACTTCTGACAAGCCTTTGTATTTTGAATGACATTTAAGTAAGTTTGATTTCAGTGCAATGATTATTCTGTAGGGCCACTCTTATTTTCAACCACATTATAACAAGTATTATATGAGAGCTTATAGTTCAGGGGTTAAAGTGTATATGAAAGGTTGTCATGTTTTTCTAATTGTGACGTAGTTTGGTGGGCTAGAACCCATGGCAAATATTTATCATGGTTTTAAATCTGTCAAGTTGCAGTTTGTGAAGAAAAAGTGCACAATAAAAGTGGAACGTTACAGGAAGTAGAGCTGAGTTCTAAAACGGAATCCCTCTGTGATGTCATCAATAAGCGACATTCCATCCACAATTCAAGGGACAATTTACAAGTAACAGACACATTTTTCTGACAGCTTATAATAACAATCATTTAACAAAAAAAAGGTATTTTATTATTGGGTATTATTCTTTGTCAAACTATAGCTATTGTGTAATTTATATGGATTTTGGCCCTTATTTACAATATGGTTGCTAGATAATAGTTGTGGAATTACCTCTACTTATGTTCCATCTGCTGTTCATGTCCAACTAGGAAATAACATTATAAATGTAATAAAATGGTAAAACTGGTAAAAAATAGACTAAATATTTAGTAAAAACTTATATATAATCATGTAGAGAAAAGTGTGGTCTAACATGTCATAATGCACTTTAAAAATTGTTTGTTCCGTAAACCATCGCCATTTTCTACCATCAAGTCACGATCATCATAACTGCGTAACTGCATCAGTCGGCAGGCTAGTTCGGAATGTTTATAAATATAATTATATATATATAAATATATATATATTATATATATAATATATATATATATATATATTATATATATAATATGCCTATTTTAATGCCTATTTCATCTTTATTTTATATTATAGTAATTTTAAATTGTCTCTTAATGTGTGCCCTTTTTGATTTAGTTGTTTTTATTATTGTAGTGTTCAGCACCTTAAATGGCCGAGATAAATTCCAATGTTTGTGAATTTTGTTCATTGACAATGGCAATAAACTCCTTCTGATTCTGAGTCTGATTCTAATATATATACATACTTGTGTTCCCTCTGCAGCCAGTAGTAGGAGCCAAAGCTTAGTTACTCTGTCACCATGGCTGTGACAAAGTTATGAAAACATTATTAATTATATTTAATTCATATTAATACTAATAATGTGTAATATTTGCCCTTCAAATGGTTTCTAGAATGTGATGATGTCATTCTACCAGATGGGGGCAGATTGCAATGTATTTTGCAATGCAACGTAATCTCACAGATATTGTACAGTAGCATTTCTATAATTTAATAAATTACAACTAAAATGCATTATATAAATATTAATTTGACCTGCCCCCCATCTCTATTAGATATGAGTGGCCTATAGAATGTGATGTCATCTGAAACTCACCAATTGTAGGAAATAATCCATCATACCATCGTGCTATTTGGCCCATGAGGCTGGAGGAAACATATTTTACCATAACTCATTAAAACATTGCATTGGAATTGGATTATTTGGAATCCTTGAACAAAAGTGCTTTGAAAATTCATAATAAAAAGCCTTGCCATAGATTTACCAAAGATACTATTTTGAGCTATGAAAATCGGAATTTAATCAAACCTCTCTTGTGTTTAAAATAATTCACAATACAGCCGCTCCCCCACTACCCTCAGAGAAGTCATCTCATAGCACGCGGTCAACAGTCAGATGCCAGTGCCACGTTCGAAGACACAAAACCTCATTTGGTCAATTACCATTCTCTTATCAAGCAGCGAGCCTTTTGAACACTGCTCCAATGTTTACACGCCAGACCAGGCAGCGGTTACTCTCACAGCAAACCTGTACGCACTGATTCATGCGAGCGAATGCATGAATACGAAACCTGTGTGCCGAGTGTGTGTGTGACAGTGTGGGTGACGAAGACTGCTCAACCAGAACACAAGTTTTATTTATTTAAACTATAATTGTGACATCAACCTGTCCAGGCACTGCAGGTCATCTAAAAATCTGGCACATTTTAAAACAAAATTTCAAGAATAATGGCTTTTTTTGTGTGTGAGCATTGTCCCAGATCAAAAACATCATTCATTCATTCATTTGGACTCATCTTTCAAACTGTCAAACAATGCATTACCTTTAAATAGTTGCCACCTGCTTGTGTCGTTGCTTGGCGTTCCACAGTGGCGTTCATCTTATCCATCTTGCATTTATTCAATCACGCATGTTTATTGCTCCAAAATACATTGAAAAACATCCTTTCTTATTGATGTTGCCGATTTAGCCGAGTGACATCATCTGCTTGTCTCTATGGCGATAGAGAAGCTAAATGCCAAACTGTGGAACATTTCAGGCAAAGGAATAACAGCAGGCGATGCACCACCCACCAGAAAAGTGACATCGTGCACGTTACCTTGGCCCTGTTCACGCCACTAATATCCAGGCACTTATTTCTGGAAATGGTTCTCTGATTATTGCCATGCTAAGTGCACTTTCCATGTGCAAGTAGAATTCCCATTCCCATTGGAACATTTAGTGACCATCTAATAAAGAGTCTAAACTAGCAGGGTCCGGAGAGATTCAGCAACATCATTAGCATTTTCACCTTAATCTTAACTCCTGCATACAAATCCCAAGCACCTTCAGACATGAAGCGTGAGCCTCATGAAACTAGACACTCTTTGCAATTAAGTCATATTTTATACTCTTGTTTTGGCCTTGACAAACTTTGCTTTCAATTTAATCATGAATGCAACATGCTATCGAGCTTCCTCCAAGGACAGGCATGTTTGAAAGTAGCGTCTACTGAATTCCAAATGCTTCTAAACTAGAGGCCATAATTTAACATAAATGCAACAGCAGAGATCATCCAAAGTGAGCATGATACGTTTGAAATTGACCGTAAAAAATGTTGCCAGCGGCAAAAGAACGCCAATGGAAGTGACAAATAAATTATATAAATCTATCCATTTGAGTAATCCAAATAGCTTTAGAAGAACAGAAGTCTGTTAGTTTGGTCTCTATAGAACTTTTAATTAAGGTTAAAATGCTATAAATTCAGGCTTCTCCGTCATCTTCTACCTATTAACCACAAGGGTCTGTTCATAAATAACTGTGGCGCAAGTCGTTAATAACGTGCAAAGTCATTACATGTCTTCCGCGCGCTGAATAATTGAGTTGCCTCTTGCCTGGCTCCTGACTGTAAATATGATGATTATTCTGATCAGGCGTCTCTGTGTGCTGTTCTGAAAAAGAAAAGCAGAAACTGTGTTAATAAATGACGTGTCACTCTTGTCTATGGTATATGGATGACAAAATTAAGTTGAGCGACCTTCAATGCTGTGTGCACAATCCTAAATTATCCAAATAATATCAAGCAAGTAGCCCATCTAGTGGTTCAGCTACTGTAAGTAAACAGAATTACAGGAAAAAACCCAAGCCAATTTGACACAACTTTACAGCCAAGCAACTGAAAGACAGACTAGAACCATAACGGCGGATCTCTTCCACCCACTGAATCTAGCTTTTGAATCGAGACGATGCTTCAAGGGTCAGGAAAAACGTCTTAACAAACGTCTTACTTGACATACAATTTCCTGTTTTTTGTTTGTTTGTTTTTTTAATCAAATAAAGCTTTTTGAATATTGACTCTTTGAATGTAGTCCAGCCAGCCGTGACGCCGGAATCCCCAGTGAGCAGTGAGTTATCGTTCATTGATGGTGTGTGGCAAACTGAAACTTAGCATTGACCTCACCACAGAACTTTTTGATGTGGAATTATTACAAAAAAATACGCATGGCTCATACCAGGAAGCGATCAGGACGTTGAAAAATACTTGGTGCTGATTGGTCGACGCGTCGCAACAGCGGAAGACGCAGAAAGTTTAAATTGTGTTCAGGAAAGCACAGTCCTCTTCCTCATCCACAAATGTACAAAGCGGCATTATGACGACGTTTCAGAAATACAAAATAGTCTGTATTTCGACGAAACGCAAACATCCCCAAAAGTCTCCAAACTCACTAACTTCTCGTATCTTTCAGCTCAGATCACCCTCTGAGGTTTTGGACAATTTTTGGGGGCTTTTTTCTTTTTATAGATCACAAACTTAACGTGAAAAACCTTTTTGTTCGTACACAAGCTTTATAAATGAGACCCCTGAACCCCAGTGAGAGGGTTTGGGACGCAGCTGGTGGTCACTCTCATTTCATCAATACAATAGCTGTGTGAAAACTATTGCAACACCGGATGGAAATCAATCTTTTAATATTGCAGAAGCTTATTGAAACCATGCCACAGCGAACGTGTGCCGCAATCAAAAAGCTAAAGGCGGTTCAACCAAATATTGCGTGACGTTTTATTTCTGTGGCGACTTTTTTTATTCGACAGGCAGCGCAAACATGCTCCTTATGTAAAAATACCGACTCGTTTGACTAGTTTGCTGCAGCGAAGACTTGCGGCCTCATTCTAACCCTGCCCCTGCTTACCCCGCTGTCATGGTGCCGCCACATCACGAGAAAATAAACTGGTTTAATTGGATTATCCTGAGCAGATGCGGCGTTCGTACTTCAGCACGTACAAGAACCTTTTGATCTCGGCGGTACCAAACGTTGCGTGTAATGTGCTCCAACAATTCCGAGGCCGAGCCAAAATCAAGAGAGGTGACCCTTTGCCATTTTCCACACTAATTTACAACTTCACAACCGAATTTTTTTTTACTACCGAGGTCACCCTAGGTCGCCTGATTGTTTTATAATGAATGTAGACCTTTGAAGATTAATTGCGCTTCATGATGGAACATTCTGTGCCCCTCTCCTCTGTTCAGTTTCTTTCATTGTACTAATGAGCTTTTGACCAAGGTCCAAACGCGCCATGTATGTTTAATGCACTTTTTCTGTTTACTAATGGGAACCCGATGCATCAGATCAATGGGCTTCAGAGCCAGGACTCAAGATTTCATGCCTCGGGAAGAAAGCGTGTCTTTAGAAATATCGTTCTGATTGTATTGTGTCATATATAGTCACTTTTATCAACTGCTTTACTCTTGAACATGAACCTGGTTTCCATGGATGTGCATTAATGTCAACTAATAAAATATACTAGTGTGTATTTGATTTATATTGCACTGTTTTGACAACCAAGATCACATGCTTTGGCAATAATTTACGTAAAAGACGTCAGGTCACTTGGACACGTGACTGTTATCGACGGGTGGATTAACCAATCAGAGAAACGCATGGTCCGTTCGTGTCAAAACAAATGGTCTTGCAAGTAAAAAGGAGAAAAGATAACAGGACTGAGAAACAGATTTCCACAGAATCATCGACTGAAAGGCCAATCTCATTTATATAACTGAGGTAGAGGAAGTTATATATTTTGTTCTAAAGGATACAAGACTATAAGAGGAGAAAAGGCGAAGATTTCTGCTAAATCAACTGAAGCAACAAACGAATTTATGCAGCTGAGAAAAGAGAAGTTAAATATCTAGTTTTAAACTAAATTAAAATATTTGAGAGGCAAAGCAAGTTTATTTGTAGAGCACAACTTGTACTCAAAGTGCTTTACGTAACAGGAAAAGCTGCATTAAAATCACAACACAAACAGATATAAGCATAAATAATCATTATACTGTATATACAATTTATGCACATATAAAAAGGTTTACCGTATTTTCCGGACTTTTAGCCGCTCCCCTATATAAGCCGCATTTGCTCTATTTTTAAAAAAAACGATAATAAAACAATACATAGGCCGCACCTTTTGTATAGGCCGCAGAACTCTTTCCTTGACTTTTGGCATCGCATGAGCTCTCCCCGCTGTCCCCAGCGTCTCACCGTACATTCATTGATGTTAAGCTTGCGTGCAGCCGCGCGGTTTCCTAGCAAGATCGATGGCCTTCAGCTTAAAACTTGCTTCATACGAACTTCTTCGTTTGGGTTCCATAATGATGGGGCAAGAATTTGAAAATAATTTATAGTTGGTAATTTGTCGTCCGTGTTCTATTTGCTAGCTGAATAAAAAACAACATCTGCTTCTTTGCTTAACTTTTCTGTAGTTTTGATTCTAATTCCGGTTAGTTCGCCCCTAGCGGTGAAAGAAAAAAACCACAGAAAAGCCGCAGCCTCTAAATAAGCCGCATGGCTCAAAACATCTGACAAAAGTAGCGGCTAATAGTCCGCAAAATACGGTAGATTTGAATATTGTCAGAGAGGAGATGTCTTCTGCATTTGAGAGAGAAACATGCTACAGATTAACAGCTGTGTTGGATTGTCCCACGTTGGGCGTCCTTTACGGTCTGATTCAAGTCACTTCTAGAACCAGAATTGTCCTGGGGTGTACTGATGGAAGCAAGGCTGGAAATCAACGCCAAATCTGCCCAGTGTTTACGCAATGTTGACAAAAGGTTAAAAAATGTAGAGAACTAAATTAGATAGTTTTGATCAGCATGTAAACGGGAAACTCGGTTCTTCTTTTCCCACAGTTGCTCAGTCTGTGACCGTCGTCAGAGGCCCGTTCAGGCTCTGCTCTCTATCATGAGCTTTTAGAACCAGAGCGGACAGCAGTTTCTTTTAGAGACCTGTGCATGCGCTCTGAGGACCAAACAGCCTCAAACCCATGGATCTTTGCTCAAACCTCGTTGAATAAACCTGTGTGGGAATCAAGAATGTTTGCAGGTTTTGCCCTAACTGAGCATGTGCAGAGAAGTGAAGCTACACCAGTGCCAAGTTTCAACAAACTTAAAAGCTATCTTTTTTAGAACATGTCTTAGTTTTTAGCTAAGGCTTTGTTCACATTTCTAATGATTAGACGTTAGTTAGAAATACAGGCAGTGAACATCACAGAGCGCTAATTTGTGTAATAAATTGGTTGGTGAAATTAGCCTATTTACTCCATTAAGCACTCTGCATAGGCATGGGAGTTTAGTCTAGGCATTTGCCCTTCATGTGAGAGACCTGGGTTCAAAACAAACCATTGCAAACCCTTTTTTTCTTTTGTGTTATCCGCTAAATACTGATGAACATCGCAAGTCTGCTAGCCCATCCATAAAAATCACCGCACGGTACTGCTAGAGAGCACCTAAGGGGAAGGGCGGGGGAGTGAACACACAAACAATTTGCTAAAAACTAAAATCCACATCATTCATTAGTAAACCATTTACACAAGACAAGTCCTTACATTTTTTTGAAAACTGAAAGAAAAATCATAGACTTAGTTTTAGCCCATTCTGAGCCAAATTCCTATCATTAGCAGCAGCAAATTGAAATGAAATGAGCCCGAAAGAGGACCTGGCCTTTGGAGCTTTTAGTTTGATGAGCTACGAGGATCTGGAAGAAGACTCTTGTTGTAGCAGCTGATGAAGATATGTGGGGGTGAGACCTATTATGACTTTATATCTGAACACGAGCCAGTGCATGCTGCGACGAGACTGCAGTGAGGGCCAATTCACCTGAGAGGAGAGCAGAGAGATGTGTCTTAAAGGGAGCGTCAGTAACAAAGCGAATTGCACAATGAAAGACCACATCAAAGGACAGACATTTCGTTTAGCTGAGGTAGTACACAAGCAGTTTCTGCATTTGACACACTGTAGAAGAAGACGTCAGTGGACAGTGGTCACTGTATTAAGTAAGAAATTAGTCTAATGAGGAAGTGAATGAAACGCAAAGACACATGCAATATACGGCGGTCTGCAGTTTAGAACTTACTGCATTGAAATGAAACTTTCTTGGCCAGACCTGAACCCTGCAACACTACCGTGGACCATATTTTTGTGTGAATATCCCATGTTACAACGTAACACTCACTTGCTAAGCACAAGCTCAGGAGCAGATGAACCAGATGTGAAGACACAGGTAGGCAGGGGTCTCGCTATTTACATACAGGGACCGCCATCCCTAACATAATAAATCAAATAGCCCGCCATCCGATTTGACATGGAGGGAAAATAAACCATCCCTAAAACTCAACTTCATCCCATATTTTAGGAAGCGCCATCATTAAAATACTACTTCAAATGAACAAGTCTTCGTCTTAAGCTTCAAAACGCTGTGTTTTATGACAATCAGACTCATATTCACGGAGAAATGAGTTTAATGAGGAAGTGAATGTGGACGCGGCAGAATACAAAGACACACGGAGCGCGCACGTGCGATTACGGTGATCTGCCGCATTGAAATGAAACTTTCTTGGCCAGACCTGACTCAGGAGTCAAAAGACATGTGTATCACTACACAGATACACAGAGCCTACTGTTGTTATTTTGTCCGCTTTCTCAGTGAGTTTCAGAAGGAGCAAACCGCAGCGCGAGCGAGCCAACAACACGTCTCAAGCCCCTCCTCCCAGCGTTACCATGGAGCTTGTCTTATTCTTATAACTAATATTATAGTTAAAAAGAGCTTCAAGTGAGGTGATTATAAGCTCAACATTCTAATATTTAGTCTAGTTATTATTTTATTTTCAAAATAGTCATCTGTATGAATGGGTCTAGTAAAGTTAATAAACAGATTTTCTGTCCCCTGCTTTATATTGCACGTCTATACATAATCAAATATTATTATATAATAGGCCTATATAGTGTTACTAGTATATTCAGGGTGCATGTACCTTTGGACGGTACATTAAACCATCCTTGGACGAAAATGCAACCCCATACGAGGCTTATTTACCATCCCTTTAAAAAATTCTGGGGAAAGCACTGTTAGGGACAGCTGTGATGTGTTTTCTGTTTGTTAAGCTTCAAAATGCTGTGTGTTTTATTACAATGAGAAATCAGTCTCCGCTGCACCGCGGGTGCGCCGCGAGACCCCCAGTTCAAAAGACAACCGGCGTGCGTACAGATCTCATGTTACACCCGGGCACCTGCGATTTATTGAAAGGATGCGGGCCGTATATGTACAAGTTGTAAATTTCGTTGGAGCTGCTTTTATTAAGGAGCATAGCCCAAAAAGTACGGTAGATATGTTTGAAGAAAGGATAACATTTCCATAGGGGACATTAAAGTCTACCGTAAAATTACACACTTTTTACAGTAATTTTACTCCATATTCAGCACAAACATCTATAAAATATGGATAATGTTAAGTCTTTCATATTAAACTGTATATCGTCAAAGTTTCAAATCATGTAACTCATTGTACCCATGAACAAATGAAAGCGCTGAGCCTACTGAAGAGATGGGCTCAGAAGTGGGTGGAAAACTTAATTAAAATGTCATTGTCTTACAGTGAGATCTTGATGTAATCTCTGTCCTCCACAGGACTAAGCATTAAATCAAAAACTTTCATAAAAGAGTTAATAAAAGTGAGTTCAGTTCTCGTGTGCGCCATGAGAAAAATAGTAAGGTCATCCAAGTGGAGTGCATAACTTGTGACTTTAACAATGCAACCGCTGAACAATAAGTGTTTTTGTCACTTCAGAGAAATAGATTATATGTCTGAAACTCCCTAGAATTTTTTTGCTATTGTGTTACTGTGAAATATTTGCAATTTTGAAAGAGAACTCCAACTATTAAACCTTCAAACTCCGATATTCTAAAGTCATATAATGCTTTTGTGTGCTTTATAGTTATAACCTATGACGGACATGGGTCATTCAGTTCGATTTTGGACATTTTAAATCACAATTTGGTCTAAAAGAACTTCACAAACGAAACAAGTTCACTGACGTCCAGTTGTGTCCAGTTCCAGAGTTCCGCCTGCCCCTTTAAAGAACGTCACGGAGAACTAAAAAAGCGAACTCAATTTGGCTTTTCCGCAACACCAGTCAGACCAGTCTTTTGTCTTGCTATAAAAACCAAAACAGTGCAACGTTTAGTGATTCAGCATTTGCACCAAAACGGCAATCAAACATAGAAAACCAACATCTCCTCTACGTGGAGCATTTGATGTTAAGACATGCTGGGGAATGTACTGTTATTCTTATACAATTAAGAATGCATTATTTATTTATATGATTATTATGCAGTGATTTGTTCTCCGCAACGCAAATAAACACATCAAAGCTCCAATAAACTTTATTTTCATTTTAACCAGTGGTGGAAACTAACAAAGTACAAAAGTAAAAGTACTGTGTAAGTAAATGTTTTGGTGTGTGTACTTTTTTTTGCATTGGTTGATACTTTTACTTCACGGCAACTGAAAGCAGACATCTGTTTTTTCCACTCTACATTTTTTTGTTGTTTTTTTTAATTGACTAAAAAGTAGAATGTGCTTCTGTTTTTAAGCACATTTATGATGACAACTTACCTGAAGGTTTTGAGTTCAAGTCCCAGCTTTGAGCAAACAAAACTATATCAATAAAATGAGCAGGAAAATGAAGTTATTGATTCAGTCGCCTCTGTTGACTGACAATCAGCACAGTTCTTTATCAAGACGACTGCATTTGACTCTTAAATACATTTCAAAATCTGTGTGAAATACTTTTTACATACATTTTCAAACGGGTACTTCAATCGTTTTATTACGTAGATTATGTTATATTATTATTTTCAGAGCAATGGCGTCTTGACTGTCGGAGAATAAAGATGAATCAAACATATGAGAGGGAAAACCAAGCCCCCAGATGTTAATTTAGCATAATACAGAATGTCTCCTTTGTACAGACTTTTACAAAACACGGTAACAGAGAGCGCAGAGACTGCTTGTGCAGTGAAGACTAAAGCAACAATTGAAGTTCGATGTCAGCGCACATTACACGGTGTGGGAAAGCATTTTGGCCTCGAAAATGGGAGACAGACTACTATAATTACTCTAACAATTGCAAAACAAAACAACCCCATGTAAATTTTTGATTAAGCTACTAAATAAAATGGTTAAAAACGGTCAGTCAAGCGTAATAAATAAGACATTTACATAATACTGGATAAAGAGTTAAGACTTGAAAGGTTTTGCGTTTGAAATGTTAGCAATGCCACGATAATTGGTATTGAGACAATACCAAGTACTGCTTGGAGTATTTTTTCAATACTGATATTCAATACAGTTGACACACACTGTAAACCCTCATCAGAAGTGTTTACAAAGAAAAACTCAGGAAACCGATTGCCTTAATTTGCTAAAATCGGTAGAAAAGACAAGTTTAGTCCTGGTTTAGTCCTGGTTTAGTCCTGGTTTAGTCCCTGTAGATGCACATCAACAGCAATATAGTAATTTTACACAGTATAGATTAATAATGTCACTAATGTCACTATCCAAAGGAATATTATAATCATATTTACACTTTGGGAGTAACGTCACTGATTCAAGTCTGGTAAATGTTACTCTTACTTGAAAAAACACAATAATGCTCCACATTTTTCAGTAAACTTAAAAACATTTGAACAGTAAGGAATTCTATTTGGGTTCAGTCCAATCTCCTGTTGACAAGCCAATGAAGAAATGGCCCTAACATTTTCTATTCAAACGGACGACTCGCCTTAAAATATGCTCTACATACATTCATTGGTATCTATATTTGCATAACAGTATCGATACCAACATTTTCAATGAGTCGGTATATACAATACTCTCATCCCTACTATGACCCTCACCTGGACAACTGCAGAATTACACAAAGATCTTTAAATAGTCTGAGATATTGACCGAAGATGAACCAAAACTGCCGAATACAATACAATACAAGTGCTAGAGTATTATATCATGTGAAATTCAGACTGTATTATCCTTTAAGCTAGCACTGCGCATGTTGACATTTAAAGGACAGCAGTATGTGTGTCTGAGTCCTGCCAAGCTGCTGTGCATTTCCCTTTATCTGCGTTCCACAAAGCCACGTCGTCACCGGCCGCGCATGGTTCGCGGACAGTTCCGTAACATACAGCGCCATAACATCTATTCCCCCGGCTTTATCACTTACCGCACGTTCCCCTCCTGCATACCGGCCCGTCACCATGGCAGCCGCAATAGGAAGCGCCTTTGATAACTCCATTTCTTTATCAGGAGGAAGCCCGGTGACATTTGGACCAAGATGGCTGATACGGCGCACATTCATTTCACCCCTTTTCAACCGCTGGCTTCATTTCGCTTTGTATTTTCATAGACAAATAATCAGAGCCCGGACAGATGGGCAGCGATAAAGCAATGGAATAAATTGTTCTTTTGCCGTGTTGTATTGTGGGGAATACATGATGGTGCCATTTCATCCTAGATAAGAGATTGGCGCGGTTGATCCGATGGTATGGTGGGGGGGGGGGAAGTCGCATCATCTCGAGAATGAAATGTACGCGTTCTAATGGGCAAAGTAAAACAAATTGTCCTTTGAACTTCTGTGAATAGTAATGCAGCATGAATTTCAATGCAACCTTTTTTTTCCCTTTCATGCAGCAAAACCACAAGACTATACACAAGAATATGATACATTTAAAAAAAAAAAAATTTAATCAAGTATTTAATCAAGTATATTTAATCAATATATTTTTTTACATTTTTGCTGTATTTTATTTAAACCGAGCCATTACAGGCATTTTTCATTCAAAAAAAACAGTGGTTAGTTAGTTCAGTCAACACATTGAAATAACAACCTTGTCCAGTCTGTACCTAAAGATATATTTTTGAATTGACTCAATTTGCATCCAAGACATTGAGATTTAATTTCTCCAAATGCATTTTTCACCCAAAGAGAGAAATAAAAATAAGCCCTTAAAGTGGAACCTATACACACCAAACTATACAATCTTGTTCTAAACAAGACTGATTGTATTGAAGGATTTGTTGATACGTAATTCTAAGCCTGATTTATTAAAGTCTTAAATCTAAAAAATGTGTCAAATTTAAAACTGTCTCTATCCATTGTTTAGATGTATATGTCCCAAATAAAACGTGTACATTTTTTACATATAAAATGCCTTATTATTCCACGTAAACATTACACTATGAAAAACTTCAAACTTGTTACATTTAATCATGTAAACTTCGAAAGAAGTTTCAAAATGATTTGCCTAAACAAGCTTTTTCCCTATTCAGCTGCATTGTCACACCTTAAATTGAGATTGGAAAAACCTTGGAAGTGTCCTGGGGCTAAACTAACAAAAGCACCACCCTCTTTGCACCTCCACCAATGACACACGCTCACACATACACCACATTCACACATCCATCGCATCATGAGCGTCTTGCCCAAGTGCACAACAGACGAAAGTTGGAACCGCTGAGTCACCGCCGCCCACGTAAAAACTACCTTCATACATATGCAAAGTAAAAAAGAAAAAGAATACATTTTCTAATCCATCTCTTTCAGAAATGAGTTCATGAGTGGGAATGAAACAGAATGCTGATGGAGCTCAGTGCCCGAGGAAGGCTGTCCTAATTTGTGTTCAATTAAATTAGTAATGTTGAATGTGACAATTACTCATGTTAAGCAAAAAATGATCTTCCGACTCTAGACGCTGATACAATGTGCCATGGTAGACGCTCTGGGCCATTTTGGGGTTTTCTTAGTCATAACAGCGGGGACAGGACCGAGCTAATTTAAGATGAGCGCAGACAGAGCAGGCAGACAGAAAAATACCTAAAGCAGCGTGACATTTCTGTTGGCGGACACGCTTGCAATGCTTTTTTAATTTAGTCAATGTTTTGGCTGTAATGTTATGTTTTAGGGCTTTGATAAAATAATATGACTATATACTTAAGGGAGGAATGAACAGCAAATCGGAATGCAATCATTTATGTTTAACAGCTTCGTTTACACCCCAACTGGTCTCACGGTGAGAGACAACTTGGCCGCTCGTCTTGTACTTCTGAAATAAAAGGTAGGAATCTGTTGCTGTACAAAGATGTAACAGCATATATCTACTCTGCCACTTCGGATGTTGATTTCAATTGGCTGTTTGTGTCAGCGGAACAGTCCATCTCCAAGCGCTTCACTCACGTCCCACTTCCGGTCTGCTTTGTTTTGTTGTCCCTCCTCGCGCTCCGTCCCCAGGTAGTATAGAAAATCTAGCATCGTCTTGAAATTGCACCTTTGTTTTGACATTAATTGGTAAGCTATTATGAGCGCGTGTGTGTGTGTGTGTGTGTGTGTTACAAGCTTTGTGGTGTTTTTGCCGGTGCCGGGTGGAAAGGCTCTGTGGTGTATCCGAGCCGTGCGTCCAAGCTGCGTAATGTGGTGTTTTTGCAGTCAATTTGGGATTTATCTGGACATGCCATGAACTGTTATGATTAATTAACAGCTAAATAATTTCAAGGTGATTGATTATATGACACCTTAAAAGCCTTGCCTCTGTATACTCAACAATAAACTTGCGTGTGTCAATGCAAACAGTCTCAGGAGTGGTTGTTTGGCTATTTATGTTGTTTGGTTACAGCTCAAAAATGAGGGGAGCTACACAGTAAACAGTAAAGACTTAAAAATATATATAATTCTTAGTTTTAACAAGACCCATATACATTTTATAGTGCAATACCTAAATACCTTGGTATAGCTTTAGAAGTGTATACTGAATAAAATGTATTACATGATTAAAATAGGGAGGGGAATATTTTCTTATTTTATGAGCAATTGTCTTAGATAGATTGGAAGATTTATTTTTAAAGTGCAATCAGCAAAAAAAAGAAAAAAAAAAGAAAAAAAAATGTAGAAATCAGACAAAATTACATGTGATCTTGGTCTAAAAACGATATAACCTTCAACTCAAGCCAAGATTAGCATTCAACACAACTGTAACTAAATTGATGGATATTCATTTGTCCAGTGAGTCACAGAGCGCATTGCATTTTACCTCCAGTGGACTGCACACCGAGACAATCCCAACCACAAGAATGGGCCAGCAGAGGGCTGAATATAAAGGTGCAGTGTGGATATTAAAGGGCTGTAAAGACCTCTTGTGGGACTTGCTTGGTGGTAATTGTGGCTCATAATTGGTGATTTCATGCACCTGCTTTACAGCTCTTTTTAATACTGTTTAGTTACTGGCCAGAAGGTGCCATGCCTCCCCGTAGACGGACCTCTTAAACTGTGTACAGGCTAAGCCAAAACCATGTTCTTCCATTGTACAAGCAACAATATACTGTATTTCAACAGTCTTTGGCGCTTGGACTCTTGCAGGTGGAGACCGCGAAGATGTCAAGAATGAAAAGAATGACAGATCTTTTTTTATTTTTTAGGAATATCCAGATGCTGGTGGCGAGGAGATGGAGAGTTTAGGAGATACGGTGCTTAAGGCAACACAAATGTTAAGAGGCGGAAGACTGATGGTGCGTTCATGTGGTCTCGGAAACTCTGAGAAAACGAATCCTTCCTACTTATCTTTGCTGACTTATTGGAAAGACAGGTAAATTATGTTTTCGGTGACATACAGTTAAACATATAAAGAGCAGAAAGCGGAGCAATCTTACCTTACTCTACCTCCCCCTTTTTCAACTTGTACTTACGTAACACTGGTATCTTAACACATAATTACACTATACATTTGTATTTAAAATCCTTAAAAAAAAACCATTACAAACTGATATCTGCCCTAATAACCGCAACAACCTTATTTTCTATTTATGATGACTTTTATGTCTTTCTTAAATGTAATTTTTGTTCTTGATTCTTTGATTTCTTTGTCAAGATCATTCCATAAATGAACTCCGTGCACAGCAAAGCTTCGTTACATTACTTCGGGTCTGAATCTTGGTAATATTTTGATACTTTGCTTGTTACTTTTAACATTCAGAAATGAATTGCTAATACTTTAAGTTTGACAAATAATGGGTGTGATGGATCTCTATAATATAGCTGTTGATGACAATTCTCAGGGCCCTTTTTTGTTTAAATAAAAATGTGTTGTATATGTTTTACACAGTAGGTCAAATATGTATGATTGTATTATTGAGTTATATAATGTTTATAATGCTGTACTTTTTAGAGAAAACTTTACTTAATGCAACACGGCAATGGTTTTGGATAGTTTTCCTTTCCTAGTGTAATTTATGTGAGATCTCCATTATTAATGTGGCAGTGGAATTATGGGAAAGGATGATCTGTTTCTTGTTGGCCAATTGCTGATAAAATACATTATGTAAGATGTTTTATTGCTGATAACTTCATTCATCATAATATAAAGTATGTTGTCTTAAATGTGTGCTATTTGCAAAGTAGAGCCCTTAGTGTGTAAAATAAAACAAAATCCAGCTCTGTTTGTGTCTATGCTGTCCTCCAATCGCATCAAAACCTGTTAATGCGTCGTAAATTTGGGAGTTGATGCTCGAGTCGAAGGTCGGATCACATGAAGGCGGCGAGACTGGCTTGAGGCGATGGCTAGTGAGTCCAAAGTAACAGGCTGTGATTGGCAGAGATAATAAATTGTGAGACAGTGAGGTTTGTAATCGAAATGGTATTAGTGTGTTAATAAGATAAAAAATAGTTAATCAGTTAAAAATGTATGTCACTGGATCTTCCTCATGAAAAAGCTAGCTGGCCCAGTCTCCTGTGACGCACTTCCGTCAAGTTTGCTTACAAAAAGACCCACTTGGAATTGGAACAGGACTTTGGTTTGGGTCAATGCCATTTCTTAAGCGTTAAATAGATTGGGAAATTGAAATATTCCTGCATGGCTGAATTTTGGCTTCAACATCATGTAGCAGCATTTACTTAAAAGCAGCAATGACCAGTGTTAAGCCATTTTCCAAGTGACCCACCAATCGAATGCTGCGTACATTCCTATATCATCTAAATGTAGGTGAAATACAGTCCCGCTGCAACACAATCTCAAATATCTCCAAAATCGCCAAGCGTGAAATGATGAAATGGCAGCGGCAGTAACAGTAGCGATAATGGCACAGATATGGAACTGCATTTTTGGTTCAACGCTGCAAAACGGGTGGAAAAACTATCTTGGATTCCTGTGAGTTTGGTCATGTCTCTCTGAACAGATGTAAATGTCAGTTTAGCTTCCTCTGTACAAGCAATGTAAACCCATACCTACTGTACTTTGTCTCCATGGAGATTGTGTTGCTTTGCCTGGAATGTTCCACTATATGGCATTCAATCTATTCTACAGAGTTCAGTCACTGACTTATTTGTTGACATTTTGTTGCAGCCTATCTCCATAGCACTTCTCCAAGGACTGGACTGGCATAATAATAGACAGGAAAAGGGACAAAAATTAAATTCGTATTTAATTTGAAAATGGACAAATCTGACAAACTTTGGTCTAATTTGGACTGTTATGTTATGTTGACCAATGTGTGTCATTGCTTTTGTTTATTCTGCTCTCTCTCTGTTTTGTTCAGTGTTTCATTTTCTGTTTTGTATGCTCCAAAAACTATTTAAAAAGTAGAGAGAGACTTGAGAATCTCGCTGAAAAAGAAAACTGCCTGGCGAGTCGCTGACGGCACTTTAAAGCAACGAAAATGTGCCGCAGCAAACTTTACATTTACATCCAAGCTTCCTTCTTGCACATCGGAAAAGCCATCAAAGCATTAAAGAGCACAGACTTTGAAAACAGGTGGGTGACTATCTGAAATATCTGAAATATATCACGTTAAGACTGTCTGCAAGTAGGCTAATAACGTTTATGAGCATAGCCAAACAATTAACGTGGTGGTTTAACGTATAAACTAGCGTTATCCAGCTGAAACAAAGTGCTCACTGCAGTCTGAAGTCCACTGGTTCCTTGTAATGGCACTAATCTATTCCTGGCGACAAACAAGCTCTTTGTGAATGTTAACGAAGAATAATCCTCTGCCTTGAGACTTTTTTTTTTTTTTTTGGCACAGCCCACAGCACAGCAAGCAGCTTCCGTCCTCAAGATGGCAGTAGCAACGAGTATGTCATGCCACTTCAAAACCATTAGATTAAACGTTTGTTGCCATGGAGTAAAGTTTAATGCTATACTGTGGGATATTATTGGCAAAGAAAGCATAAACATCTGACAAGCAAGTAGTGGACCTTCACCAGGAAAGCCACCAAGTCGATTGAACTGTTTTTAGAGTAAACGTCTTTCATTCAAAGAACAAATTCGTGGATGAAAAACCAAGACGCAGGCTAATGGGGGTCCAAATGGGGATCCAAAATAAACAAGATAAATAGAATACAAAATCGTTCCCATACACATTTTATAGAATAAGGTGTACGATACAAAGTCTTTAAAATTCCGTGGAAACTGAAGTATCACTCTCCTTTAAGTGCACTGGATCCTTGCCTCTGGTCCTGTGCTGAACGAAAGGCTTTTTGCTCTAATGGACTTGGAGAGGTGATTTAAGGGATGATGCAAATGTAAACCCCGGAGCCAAAAGAAATGTCTCATGGAATCTATAGAGTATGCGTATATCTATAATATTGGACAATTTTATTATAATGCATTTTTCTTTTGCGGTGTCCTTATATCACCTGGGCTTTAAAAGGTGGGATTGTGTGATAATAAATTCATGTCCTTATATAAGCTTTCTCTAAAGCGAAAATGTCATGCTAAAAACTTTAACTAATAATAATAATAATAATAATAATAATAATAATAATAATAATAATAATAATAATAATAATAATAATAATAATAATAATAATAATAATAATAATAGTACAAAGAAATAATAATAATAATCATAATAATCATAATCATAATAATCATAATAATAATAATGGGTTGGCACCACTTTATAATAACTACAACTTACAGCCTTAATAAAACATGAACAAATACTATATTAACAATAATTCAGGCTTAGTAACCACTTCATTACGGAGTTAGGGTTAGAATAAAAATTAAGTAGTTGCTAAGCCTGATGTATTTACTGCATTAGCTGTTCTTAAAAAGCCCCATATTATTCAAAATGTACATTTGTGAGCTTTTAACCTTTTAACTGTGTCAATTGTATCTCAAAACAAACCCCCTTAAGTATTTTTTTCTTTCCTCCGTGCATTTAGTAGATTTAGATTAAGTAGACTGCTGCCCCCGCGACCCGGTAACGGATAAGCAGACGAAGATGGACGAGAGAGGGTTTGGGAGAGCCAATGACTGCACCCACAAATTTGATGCGCGGCTTTGCTTCTCCACCTCCTCCAGTCTTCCCGTCTTTGCCCAATCTGTACCAAGTGTCCCGTGTCTCTCATCCCGAGTTTTCTACAATTTGTTTGTCATTGTTAATAATACAAAATAAATCAACAGTTTATTCATAACAGACACGCCCCCCGCCGCATGCTGAATGGAACAGTGTGCTCGCCGCCGCCGCATCGTTTCACCTCGCTTTGCTTTGAACAACATTATTTTCCCCCAAAATTGCTTGCTGATTCCACAGCCGCTTAGATTTAACCAGGGCGGGTTGGGGGCGGGGGGGGTCGGACTGCGGGGGGATGCTGGAGGACTCAAAAGCAACCCTAAGCAGACCCTTTTTCAGTTCAGGGAAAGAGAGTTCACCACAAGCAAAAAGTAGTATTTGTTACAGATTGTGTAATGAACGTTGCGCGTGCCCTATACTATGAAATGGGAAATCTAGCAAAATCTGGGACCTTTTGATGCATGTTTTATCAAATCGATAATTGATAATGAACACATTTATTTTAAGTATTTGTTCATGCTTTATTAAGGCTATTAAAAGTGTAGTTATTAGAAAGTGTTAACAATCGATTTCACTTAAAGCTGGGATATCCATATTTTTTTCTCATGATTAGTACATTTTGTTTACGCCCCAGAAAATAACGTGGTTTTTTTTTTGTTTTGTTTTTTACACGCTGTCTTTATCAAATAACTAAACATTCCTTATTTTTCAACTGTGTGAAAAATATCCATGTGCGTTGCTATATGACACTTTGGGATGAGAGCTGACTGGCTGTGCAGGGATAATCACCCTGCTTCACTTTTGTGTCTGAAAAAGCTGATGGAAAGCTGTGCTAGCGGACAAAACATTTGAAAACTAGTGACGTGCCAAAGGATTTGTGAGAGCTGGGAATGAGTTAGAAAGGTTTTCAAATACCTACTTCCTTATTTCACTGTTACATTTATTTATTACAACGACAACACATGCGTTCATCATTCAAAAGGCTGGAAGTGTCTTGTCCAATGACACAAAGCAATGAAATGGCTGTAGGATGGGTCGAATCTGTCAGACTTCGGGTTATTGAACCAAAATCTTTCTCGACCACAACTCCTGCCTGCTTTGACACAATATTGAATTTCAGACATTGACAAAACATCATTAGACTTACCATGTGTCCTCGAGGCATCTTTCCATCACCTCTTGTTTTGTCTCTCGTTCAAAGTAAGTGCAAAAATTGACCAAAGACCGTCGTTCTGAAAATAAAAAGCCCATCCGATGTGTTATTTTCCGTTGGCGACTGTAGAAACATGTTTGTTCTTTCATGACCCTGTTTTATTTTTAACCAAAAGGATCGCTTCCATCTTCCTCTGCCTTCTCTTTCTTGTACTTTCAGAAACTTGGAGGCGCAGAGATCACAACGCTGCATGCCTTTGTTTTGACAGGCGCTGACCTGAGTTCATTTAGCTGTGGAGACATTCAGACTTGGTTACTTTCTTCGCGGGCTGGATTCGAGGAACTTCCAGTCTATGGGCATGTGACACTTCGGAGCCGGCAGTCGTTTTTGGCTCGGGCCCTTTCTTTCTCCTCTGGTGCGAGACTCTTCCCAGTTCTGCCCCGGCCCCAGACTGCATTATGGGGGTGGGGGGTGGGGGGGGGGTGGCACTTGGCTGTGGGCGTGCAGTTGCCGGCGCCAGTGCCAGTGCCAGTCCTGGGGGGTAAAGTTTGGCTGCCCACTGCCACTGCCTGTCCCTGGCTCACACTCTGCCTGTCTACTGCCATAATTGTTATCCATGACTAATCCAGCAGCTTGGTAGATTGACCAAACATCTCCTGAGGCTAAATTGTGCATCCCATTCCCTGACAGTGGAGCAACAGAGTGGAACACACAATCAAGACATCTAAATCATCAGCCTGCCCAGGGACGACAGGTGTAAATTAGCACTTGAGCTACAGCATGGTACAACGCATCTCTCCTGATAAGGGGAATGTATATTGTGCACCGTCCCCGTCTCAAATAGATAAACTAACCTAAATTTACATGAAGATTTTAAATTAGGTTTTTCTGTGTTGCCCGGGTGGTCTGGCTTGTCTAAAGTAGCATTTGTGCCTAAAAATCCTTAAAAAGTACTAATAATAATAACAATCCAAACTGTTTTGAACATATAATCAAGACTATTCAAGTTTGTGAATCCATAGAACGTGTTAAAGAACAATTATTTATGTTTTTGACTCTTGAGTGACTTTGCTTTGGCATCTTATGTTTTAGAACTTAAAATCATGTGTCCACTAAAAGCGTACATGCAGTTTTATCAGTCAGGCATTCCCTCATCATGAATTGAGTAAGACCTCCATCTACTGGCTTCAGAGAGAAGGTAATCAACTGTTGTAAATGTGAGCTCGCAGTTGTAATGAACGTGATACGAGGCAGAAATAATCTGAATGAGTTTGGTTATAATGTATGGACTTGAAACAAGCACAGAAGATCTCAAATCTGGAAAAATTTGGAACTGAGTGTTTTGTGAGGCTCAGAGAGAGAGGACTTACTAAACAGGATGGCTCAAAGTGTGAATGAAGTTAACACAACTCCAGGTATGTTTTGGATGGGGGCACAATGCACACTGTGACACTTACACTTGGGAGTCCAATTCAGTGCCTAAAAGAAAAATACAAAAATAGGTGTATTTCCGTGAGCTTTGGTGGATTTATACGAGATTTGTTTTAAAGATCCAGTTGATTGTATCATGTAGCATAATTAAACACAGTCTTTAAAATATGTGAAAACAGATAAACAGAGTCTAAGATAGGTTTATAATATTGATTTTTGTACTCATTTCATGATCAGCACATATTGTATTAGTACAGTTAAATGTAATCAAGTTGGCCTCCTTTAAGTGGACAAAAGAAAAATAGCTGAGTTTATATCATACTTCTGGCAGGTTCTGGCAACTGCTTGTTTCCACGACATAAAAACTTGCAAACGAAGACTGCTGAAGCCGGGTGAATCCCTTTGGCAGAGTCGTCGTCAGGACAAACCACCTAGAACGAACCTCAGCATTGTATTTTTAAAAGCCCTTTTAATTTAGCCTCAGCCTCTGTGACATTACAGACTGACCTTGTGAGAACTTTTTTCATTAGTCATAAATAGTTTTGTGTCTGATTAAAATCCAGCCATCCAAACAGCAAAATCATTTCATTTCCAGCATTATGCACGACTTGGCTTGAAGGACGAGTATTTGTGAATATTTTAGCGTTTATTGACAACTTTTAATTGTATGACAGTATGACATTCAACAAAGTGTTTTCTTGGACCTTAGTAGTAAGACATGACATTATGAATGAGTGAAATAGGGGGTGGAGATAGAGGTTAGACTTGAACTCGAACACTTTTACTGCTTCAGGGGTAAATGCTCCAAATACATATTTTTTCTGTCATCTCCCTCATAATAACTTCTCCATGCTTTTTTTAGGAGCGCCGCATTGACAGACCAAAAAGAAGGAGTGAGCTGCGAAACATTCCCTGCACTGAAGAATTTTGTGCATATTTCTCTTTCCACAATAGTGTGTGTGTGTGTGTGTGTGTGTTTACCTCCAGTACGACTTTGTTTGCACATCAAGAACAGTAGCTTCGCCTCGGAAATAAAAAATGAAAATGTATCTGTTCTTTTATCTCGAAATTTCTTGAAGTCATCTTGTATTCCTTGTACTTTTGTTTTTTTTGGCTCAGAATACCTGCCGTTTGCGAGCTCGTCCCTTCACCTGCCTCTTCGTCTGGTGTTTCATCATCTGCGTTTGTATCCTCAATTGTCTTCCTTGCGCCCTGTGTCTATTTACCCTCGTTGTGTCCTATTAGAAACGGATCCATTTTCTCCGTTTTGATGCCACCGTTTGGCTAGCACGCGGTCTTAAGTTGAAGCGCGGCCGTCAACAAGTGTTCTGTGCGCGACATTCACCAGCACGACAGAAGCAGGTGATTTACGGCATACTTATGTAGCCGCTTTATCATATCATTTTGTGCATCATGACATGAGAAGTGGTCAAGCGAGGCTCCATTGAAATAGACTATTTGTTAATAAATAAATAAATAAATAAATACGAATGAAAAGTATTGAAGACAAAACAGCAAAACTTGAGTATTGGATAATCTTGGTTTTTCAAATTGTTGACTAAAAGGACAGACATTATGCATTATTTGAATGATTATATATATTATTGTCCGTGCTCATCTTATGTTCTACAACTTAAAATAATGTGTCTACTGAAAGCCCACCTTTATAGCTGTGAGATGTGTTGGCACTCCATTTACTGGCAGCAGAGGGAATTAGCATGGGGAAATAAACAAAAGGTAAGCAAATGTGAGCGTGCGCTTTTAATGAACATGATTTATTTATTTATTTGGAAAAGGGACAGTGTAGATTAATGAACATAAGACTCATATGCAAATAAGCCAGATTTTAGCCACAGGGTACAGTTTCCATCTGTTGTACCTGGACAGGCTGATGATGCCATTAAAAGTCACGCAGACAACAACAACAACAACAACAGTACAACAAATACACACTAAGACCACAGGCAATCATTTCACTTAGGATCACAAAATAACAACAGCAGACTGAACACAATACAGGGAAGGACAGAGTTAGTTTGTGATTTATAATTCATTTATGTCAGTATAAAGTTAAACATTTTGTCGATTGTCTCATTATGTTGTTTTTCCCTAAACTAGTTTGCACATACTCTAAAGTGCAGAATGTATGTGTTTCAGGCTCAGAACGAGTCTGGTGATGAATTATGGACTTAAAAACAGCACAGAAAATCCCAGAGTTCTACCTATAACGTCACAAATCTAGGAAGTTTGGAACCAAGTGTTTTCTGAGACCAAGAGGGAGAGGACTTACTAAAGAGGGATTAAGCAAACAAGTGTGACTGAAGCTGCATACAACTCCAGCTATGTCTATGAGGGAAGAAGAGGAAGAAGAAGAGAGAAGAACAAAGCAACAATAACAGCAACAACAACAAATTTAGCATAAAATGTGTCATTTTAAATCACGCTTGAAAAAACATTTCTAAACATATTTTATTCAATATACTTTCATTAGACAGATCTTTACATCCCATAATAAATATTTCAGAATCATAACAAAAACATTTTGGAGCGATTGTACGATTTCTGTAGATTTCTGAACATGTACTTGTTACTACCCAATCGTCCCAGTTCACCATTGTCTCAGCGTAAAGACATAAGAGCACAGCACTGCATAGCCAGAGCTCAAATAATTCACAGATTGTGTTTCAAAACAACTTAAATTCAGCTTTAACCTGTTTAATTTACAAAGTTTTGTGTAAAAGATTGATCCGAAATGTAAGAAGTTTGAAAACTTCACCTCAATAACCCTGGTCTTACACAACCAGCCTTCACAGCCTGAGCACAATACTTTATTTTTATCCTGTTCTCATTGTTGCAGACTGAACTAATCCATTCTTGGTACATGATGTTATACAATACACTCTGTACTGTATGTAATGCGATACACAGTGTGAGGCCACCTATACAAAAGGCATTCATCAGAAAACATGACAAACACGCAAAACACAGCAGCAGCATTGAAAAACGTCCCCTCCGCTATCTTGTTCCAGTTCACCCTGTAAATACGTTTGTCATTTTCAATAGACTGGAATATAATGGAAATAGGAGAAACCGTAAAGTACTATACAGCCATTATAGTATTTTCAGTGTGTGCTAATAGCTGACAGCCTCAACTCCTGTTGAATAATTTAGTAAGGAGCTGAGGACTGTACACTACTACTGCAAGATTCATACTCCGAGGCAGCTCTATCAAATATTAAAAGAGTATCTCGTATAATGCTGCGGTTGGATATGGATTTGATTGGGCGTTAACTTTGATATAGTGAGATAGAAGGCATTTTGACCTCTTTTGTATAAATGATAGTCACAATATGTTGGTATATATGGTCGTACATTATACATTGTAATCCCCTTCGAGGTTACAACGGTAGAAGGCAGTAGCGGCAGTGACTTTTATGGATGGGCAAGCAGACTTGGGGTGTTCATCAATATTTAGTGGATAATACAAAAGTGGGAAAAAAAAAATGATAATATGGAACAGAAGGCTTTGAACCCCAGTCTCACACATGAAGGGCAAACACCAATCATACTGGGCTAAACTCCCCCACCTGAGCAAAGTGCTGAATGGATTAAATTACTTGACCGAGCATTTCATGACACAAACTAGCGCTGTATGTTGTTAAATGACTGCCTGCCTTGCTCAAATGTAATGTACATGAATTGTCAGAATGAGCATGGCGATGAGTAATGATGATTTAAAAATACAAAAATGAAAACGCATTGAGTGTCTTTGGTCATTTGATATGCACTCTCCAGTAAGACTTCAAATCTTCAGGATCAGTGATGCTTATACCTTCAAGTGGGTTTTTTTCTGATGTATTTATTTATTTATTTACTTTAAGCAGCAGGAGTGATCCAGATTTGAAATAGCACATGTCGTCAATTACAAGTAGGAAGTTTTAACTTTTTGAATCTCAACAAAAAACTCAACTTTAAAACAAACTGTGATGCCACAAGACCGAGTTATTGCTCACGGATCTGTGGCGAGGCGATGGATTTTTGAGCAGTTAAAACGCATGTACATGAGTAAATGAAGGATAAATAGGTTTCATGCTATGCTGTGGAACAATCCAGACAAAGCAAGTCAATAACTACGCCCACTAGAAAAGTTATTTGTAGTAAAAAAGAAAAGAAAACCCAAAAACGTAGGAGGGCGCTTTGCAAGTGGAGCAGTGGATGGGGGGCGTTGCACGTGTGGTTGTGGTTGTTGTTGCTGCCGCCGCGTCGTCGTCGTTGGTTCGGTCCCTGTCCTCGATCATTGGCCGGGTGTCCCTTCCCTCTCCCCCCCCCACCCCCATCAACACAACAACAATACCAGACGAGAATGCGCCTTGCCACGTTCGCAGTTTGATACACTTGAACAAACAGCCAACGTTGAGTTTAATTTTGGGTTTAAACCTGTTATTGTAGATTAGCTGGAGAGACGATTACTCTTAGAACTGTGATCACGTATTTGGTGAGTGTCTCGAGCTAACGGAAAGGCAGCTCGTGCAGCGGGGGGCGTGCTGTCTCAATTAGCACGCTCTGTTTCATCGCCCTCCCCGCGAAGAACATCACAGGAGATTGGTAACCCCCCTGTCGTGTGCCCTTCACTTGACCCAACAGAAACAGGAAATATCAGACTGCAAAGCGGTGTTTGAAAAGCGACATAGCTCTGTGTCAAATCTGTGACAAAAAAAAATTGTATCTTTTTTTTTTTTTTTTTTTTCGTTTTCATGTGGAATGACTTTGATCGCTTGCAATACTCATTAGTGTCAATCTGTCATGTGTTTGGAGTTTATTTTTGGTGCGCCCAATATTGTTCGCCATGGAACGTTATCAAACAAGATGGATGTTTGTCTTGTTTTCTTTTACTTTGATGTTTACTTGTCACCATGAAGAGCATTGCAAACCGAACATTTAGGGACGCACCGGTCCAGCTTTTTCAATTCCGATACTTTGGATTTAAGCATACCTGATATCAGCCGACACCAGAGCAGAGACGGAAAATAGTATGTTTTTACTTAAAAATAATGTATGAAAAGAACTGATAATACTGTTTAACTATTATATAAACTTCAAGTAGCTAAATAATAGCTTTTTATAATATAAGTTTAAACATTAGCTGGTCTTCTTGGCCAAAAACGGCTTGTAAATAGTCTAATTACAGAAAGAAAAAGTATTGACAAAATTGATATCTTGGAACCTATTTCCAATCCATCAATTCTACTAGATTGGCAATGATGTTTGATACTAATATCAGACTCAGCGTATCTGCACAAAAAATATGAAAGAAATGTTGGCCATTGGGACCCAAGCACAATGGTAATTAAACCATAAATATTAGATTTAGGCTTTACACTTCAATTACTTTAATTACGCAAAGTGTTCATTGTCATAGGCCAATAATGAATAATGAATCGTGCAATATTTATATGTATTTGCTTTCTTTTTATGTTTTTGCCTTAACCAATGAAAAATCAACACATCCAAAGATGATTGACACAAATCTGTGCTTATGACTTGGAAAAAACTCATCAAAACTTACAAATTAAACAAAGATGTTAAAATCTTAAGATAATGGATTTGTGATAACAGATCCCTAACAGCACAGACCTAAGATTTAAGGTCTGGATAACAAACGGTATTCACTTTTTTACCAGATTTTAAATTGTTGTAGAAATCCTTTGACTTGGAGAAACAGGGCTTTTATAGGCATTTACAAATAAGGAGTTATTATAACCAAGAAATAAAACAACGCAACGGCCATTATAACCCTCTGACTTAAATATTTATTATGGCATATTAATCAGATCTTTCAAGGGGAATAATATATTCAGTATATAAATGCAATAATAATCTGGACAACCACTTTAGTAAATATATTAAAAATAATTTGGAAAGAGAAATATATAGAAAATATATGTACATCCCATGGTTGGAGGGAATTCTATAGGAAGAATGTGTCCCGTTTTTTCATAACCCCATGTCAAAGGGCTTATTACTCACAGGGAAATGATAAAAGTTGTAGAAATCACGTGTTCTGGGACTGTCCTGTTGCTCCAAAATATTGGAACAATGCACTGCCGACTGTTTATGACACCACCATCACACTCAATTTCAGAGCTATGTATTTGGGCCTCGGAACTCCTGCCACGGACAACATAAACAAATATGGTTTTACAGTGTTTATGTTTAACAGGGGAAAAAAAGACATCACAAAAAAATGGAGGACACATCTTGCGCCGACGATCAAGGACTCACATTCGTACCTCATTTTAAAATTGACAAATGTGACCAATTTTGGATTAGGTGAGATGTTTATTTATTTATACTTTGCGTGCCTTGACTTGCTCGGATGCTTCCTTCTTTATTTATTTAATGTATTGAATTGGTTTTATCTTTTCTGTTCTCTTTGGTTTTGTGTTTTGTTTTTTTTAATATATAATTTTTTTTAAACACAAGACCTTTTTTTTTTTTTGTTTTTAATTCAGACAAACTATAACATAAATACATCTAAAATAATTAACCTTGCATAAATAAATAAATAAATAAATGTTAATAAAGCAATATTTATTTCATTTTCAATCATATAAATATTAATCAAGGTGGTGTGCCTTAAAAGCCTGAACGATTGCAGAGATGGGTCCAATGCTATCATGGTGGTAGTTATAATCCCCCCCCTCTATAATGCATGATTATATACAGACAGCTCTTCGTCAATGAAGCGTTGCTAACTACTTATAGAGTAATATGGAAATTCAGGGTGTAAAATCAATTCTTGCTTTTAGATTGGGCACATGATTGTTCCAGCATTATTAACTTGGTCAGCACAGTGTCTAGAAATAACACAATTAAATCTTTTACAGGCACTTGACTAATTTATAATTTATGTTCTTTGTACAGTTGAATTTACTGTGCTGCTCTGCATTCTCTTCAGTGTCCATGTGAGAAATGGATCCAGGAACTGCTTTGAAATGAAGCATTTATAGGCCTTTTGGACACTTTACAATTAAAACTCAGCAGACCTTTTAAACAGAACTCATACCCTGTCATGACAAAGATTAGAAATACTGCGCCACCAGCATGTCTCTGCTCTCAACTGACTCCACTTCATCAAGTTCCAATCTAGCACCAGTCGCCCACTGTTGAAAAAGCTCGGAGAGGGCAAAAAGGCAGAGCTGTCAGAGAGATGGGGCAGCAGGGTGACAAAAGAGCCAGGCAGCCCCCCAGGCAAGGTCTGCTAGTGTGAGAGGAGGCTTCTGGTGACAGGGCAAAGCTGCATGCATCACACCCTGAATGTGAAACCACCAGAGAACACAGTCGGAGGGCTCAGACAACCTACGTTTGCTAAATTCATCTGCTTTGGCACCCAGGGCTTACAGTGTGTCATCAGGAGCTTTACGTTAAAGCGAGTTGGGTGGGGGTGATGGGGTCATGAAGTGAACCAGAAGACAACGCTGTCAGACAGGATAACATAACCTCAGATAGCCTAAGTATGCACTAAGTTCCAAATGAGTACAGACTAAAGAACTATACTGTATTGGTCAAACCTATACAAATGTGGGGTCGTAGGTCAGGGGTGTCCAAACTTTTTTTCAGGGAGTGCCACTTATTGAAAAAATCTTCAAAGGGCAACAGACCCACCAAGGTCATCATTTTAGGTCTGCATCACAATCAAATATTTATTAAGGTTTTTGATGGTACAATCACTTGTTAATTTGTAGTGAAAAGTATTGGACCAATTCAGCAGGAGGGAAAACAAACATTGGTCTGGGGGCTGCATTGGGGCCCCCGGGCTATAGTTTTGGACCCCTGTCTTAGATAAATCAGTCTAGGGTGTGAAGAGTTTAGAAATGAATCACTGTGTGCTCGCTGATGATGTAGTGGTTTAAAAACGTGACGGTATGTGGCGGTTACCACTTTGGCATCATGGTTTTGATTTCCGGGCTCGACTCTCTACACTCTCTTTCCTGATTTCACACTACAGCTGTCCTGTACAAAAAAAATAAAAAAAATAAATGCCTTTGAACCATACAATCTAGACAATAGGAAAAAGTCTACAGGTTAAAAAACACACAGGAGTACTTCATTACTTTTGCTCAGAAGTAGTAAATAACCTCATTGGTACATTGGTCGCCTTTGTGTGTCTCCTTTAATGTGTTTTGTTGGTGTAGAGTAGTTCATCTCTTGTCTTTCACTCAGTGTTTACACTCGTTCGCACTGTAGATGAATTAGACCCAGGAGGTTTTCATCCTCAACAAAATCCCCAAACAACCTTGCTTTGTCCCCCACTGTCTCCCATACATTATCCCCACAATGTGACATACAGCTATTGCAATGTGTCATAAAGTTGTTCCGCATTGTACATGTGGCAGGGAGCAAATCTGGAATGTTGTTTAGCAGTAGTTGCGAATTTATAGTGCAAGCAAATTATTAGCTGCTGCTGTCATGAAAGAGTCTAAAGTATCACTGTGGTAAAAGAAAAAATGCTGTATCAACTTTATTAAAATGGCCTTTACAGTGTGTTGAATGTCTCTCCCCAATGTTCACCACAATTCCAAACCTCTAAACCAGGCATGTCAAACCGGACCCGGCCCGTTCGATGATTTAATCTGGCCCAGCATAAATTTCGGAGTATGTCAATAAAAGAAGCGAGTCTCCAGCTAATTTCTGTCAAAAGTCGTTATTTTTTTTAAATAATTACAAACCAAATGCTCCCTCAGGCCTCTAGAGGGCAGTAAATGTGTAAAGGCGCTCACGTCCAGCATGCGGCACTGACACGAGTTATTCTATTATTATGAAAATCTTTTTTTTCCCATTGTTTGTGAATAAATGTGTTGTGCTTAAAAAAGATCCCTTATCATCCGTGATTATGATATGTAGGGCAGGCTACAAATGTAGGCTGAATGAGAAAGCATAGAACTGAAAAACAAAGCTACATATTTGGAGTTGACATTCTTTTACTGAACCGGCCCACCTGACAACAGAAAGTCTGGATCCGGCCCCAGAGCCAAACTGAGTTTGACGTGCCTGCTCTAAACCATAACTTTACCACTTTTAATCCAAATCAAACTAGTACTGTCAATGGATAAAATAATAAAATAGAATTAGAATTAATCTGATTAATCACAAGCAATTGCACGTTATTGTCATTCTTAAACCTAAAACGTTAGCATGTCACACATTTTCGTTAAGGATTTTTATTCATTTAATCAATACACAAATCTTAATAAATCCGCCTTTTTTTTTCCTTTTGTTTTTTTTGTCTCTTTGAGCCATGCCGCACAGCTCTCCTGGGGTCCGCTTTCATAGACATCAGCTGGCAAGTGATTTTGCACTCGTCTCTATGCAAGGACTTATGGATTTTAGGTGTAAATTCAAGCATTTCTCTGGACCTTTTTTATCTTTCAGGTAAATCTTGAGTGTAATCTAAAAGAGAGCATTTGGTCTGAACGGGCTGATTCATCTGCGTCAATTCATGATTCATTTTCCATGATTAATCGCACGGTAAATTTGAATAGCTTTATTCAAACACAATCGTAGAAATATTATTTACACAGAGTCAACCAACCTTTTTTTTTTTTTTTTTTTTGCTTTAGGACAGTCTGTACCCTGAAAATTCGTATTTATTAACTGAAAACCGTGCTCAGTCTTAGCTCCTGGCTTGGCTTAATGGTGCCTGCAAAACACACATGCCACTTACTCATCCTCAAATCAGTGCTGCAGGTACACAGCGGATTCACCACCCACGCAGCTTTGGGGCACTGCGAGCGCTGACACCATCTGGCATGAAGCGAAGGAGTCGGAGAAATATGGCCACCACATGGAAGCCAGACTGCTGAGGGCGACCTGAGGCAAGTGCTTTGTAGTAGAAGACGTGTTTAATAGATCGCTGCTGCTAAGCCAGAAAACTGACCATCCACCCAAGGCTACGGGCAGAGGGCGAGAAATTCAGCTGAGGAAAATGATGAAGCCTAATCACCACTGAAAAGTCACGCAACATTCTCCAAGGCAGCGGCGGAAAGGTCATCAAATCAGTGCTAGAAGGAAAGCTAGACATCTGCGCATACACAGAACAGATACGTTCATAACAAGTGGCACAACTCTTGAAACGCTCATCTTAGATCATGAACAGTATTATCTTTGCCACTAGTTTCAATCACTTTATTTTGAATGCACAGTTTGAAGTAGTGGAAAAAAACGCAAACTATCGCTAACAAGGTAACAAACAGCCAGATATGCTACACTCCCATTTGTTACGCGATTTACTTTTTAGAATTAAGAAAGTGTGCACATTTTGTAAGGATGGATGGATGTTGACTCGCTAACATTCCGTTTGAAGTGTGCATGTTCTATTTCTGTGTGATTTTACATTTGAGTATTCTGGTTTGTAGAGTAATCTTCCAACTAGGTAGTTTTGACCTGGGGTACCCAATTTTATTCTTGTAAATCAGCGGTCCGACACAATAAATGCGCATCTTAAAATTCTGTATTTTATCGATTGCAAACCCGGATGAAAGCCGCGCATGTGACCAGGAATTTGTGCATGTGAATACTTAAGCTAGGAACAAGTTAGATAGATTTAAATACCTACTTCCTTTTCATTTTTTAAAATTTTCTATTTGATTTTATTTATCCAAGTTTTTAAAAGAATACGCAAAAAAGACAGAACAGAACAAAACCAGAGAGCACAAAATAAAATAAAAATATAAATAAGACACCAACTAAACACAATCATGGCACATTTAAATTTGAATAAAGGTCTCATTTGGTCCAAAGTCTATCAAATCTGTCCATTTCTAAATTTAGTCAGAATGTCATTTTTTATTATTTTTATTTCTAATGTCAGTTACTATGTTGGTGAGGTTTGTGTCATCCACTTCTTTGTGATGGCCTCTTTTCCTGCTGCCAAAAGTATGTTCCAAAAGGTATCCGTTTATTGTGTCCATGGCAGGAGTTTTGAGGCCGAAGTACATAGTTCTAAAATTAAGAGTGAATGAGGGAATTCAGTATCAAAAACAGTTTAAATTGGTCCAATTTTTTTGCGCTACAGGACAGTCCCTAAACACGTTATAGTGGTTTGCCTCCTGGCTGCCACAGTTTCTCCAACAGTTAGTATTTCCTTGTGAATAATGAGCACACACATTTTTCCAGCTCAATTCCCTCCAGACATGTGATTTTGTGGTCCTCCACCTACTTCCTTTTCCAAATGTGTCAGTTTCAATATTTTTTGGTTTTTCCTTTCACCACATTCGTATCGACTTTTTTGTTTTCATGTCAAGACTCTTTCATAAAAAAAATAAAGAAAACTCTCTATCAAACACGCCCTGAAGCTACAATCGCCATGAAAGTCATCTCGTCCCGTTTCTTCATGCCCCCTTGTGCCGGTGACAAGCTCAGAATGAGAGCTAGCTCCATTTGCTTCCTATAGCTAATTGGATTAGTGCTTAAGGCACCCACAATAACGGCTGAATTTGGAGAGGCAGGCGGAGAGGACGGGCGGGCGAGCAGGGGGCTGAGGGTTGGAGCCAATTTTGCAGTGAAATGAGCTTCGCTTCAGGTGAAGAGCAGACTCCTGCCGCGTAAAAGAGGAGCTCTGTAGTGAGGATTTTATGCTACCAGACATACGACCAACACTAAAAGAATTACATTATTTCTGCACAACATGAAAGGACTGACAGTTGTAAATGTGTTCGGTCATGCAGTTGGTGAAATTCCAAATAGCACAAACTTTGCTTTTTATAATGTAAAAAGCTCTGGTTATAATTGCAATTAGGTTATGAAGCGCCCAGCACAGTAGTAGAGACAAAACATCATTTTCTTTCTTTGCAAGAACATGGCTGGTTTCAATTCTGTAAAACACACCAAATAAAACAAATTTTGCACATTTGTAAGTGGTAAAAGTCACCAGTGAAACAAAGTGGTCCAGTCAGGGGTTCAATTCTTGGACTGTGCAAGGTGTGCAGCCACTGAAAATATCAAATATAGAAACATATTGCTGCACAGTGGCAAGTAAAAGTGTTTTGCATCCACACACTGGTCTGAGACACAGCCACCAATTTCAACTTCAATTTCAAATACTTCCTGTCTTCCAGGTAGGACTTTAACAAATTTAGAGCAGTGTCAGTGATGCCCACCCAGTCCTCCAGTCTCTGTAAGAGGATCCCATGATCGACAGTGTCAAAAGCATCACTCAGATCTAACAGAATTAAGACTGAGGCTGTTTCTAGTGTTCAGGCGAATGTCATCTGTCACCGTGACAAGAGCCGTCTCAGTGCTGTGATGGTATGGTGTGGATGGTTTAAAGGCCCATTCTCCCCAATCTGACCTCCCCCGTCCCGCCACTGAGTCAGGGCTAAAGCATGTCTCTCCACGTCTCCTCACTTGTCCCAGCATTTCCCGTCTAAAAGCTACTTTCTCCCTGCAGCGGCCACAATGTAATAACGATGCAATTCTTTTGCACAACATCGGCAGTGCTAGTGGCTGAACAGTGCGGAGAGAAAATGTTAGCATAAACTATTCAAAATACATGTAATTATAAGTAAGCTATAGACCAGAATGCATCATGAGCAAACAGTATCACCAAAATTAACTAAAACGAAGGTAAGCCAACTGCAACGCATTATTGTCACTGACAAAAGATAGAGGCTGAGAGTTGTTTCATTTGAAGCTAGACTCAAATGCGACTGAAAAGAGAATTTTGTGACGCATGGGGCAAAACAGATCCTACAAACCACTTGTCCTCCTCTGCACTCCTCTTGGGTCCGATGGCGTAATTCACACTAATCACACACAAACATAAACAGCATTAAACTTGAGTGGTTCCCAAGGAGGTGGATTATTTTTCCTTTACTCAAATAACAATATTTTTTATTACAAATTCTTATTCTGGTTAGCATCAAGTAATAAGAAAGGAAATATGTATGGGGAAAAGAGTGTTTTTGTTAGAAATACTTATACCTAAATCCTAGTAAGAAATTCAGCCTATTTTAACAATCATAGCTTTACAATCATCTCTCAACTTGATAACCTAATTCAGAGACATTATTTTTTACTTGGCAATACATCCCCAAAAAATAGTAAGAGATGTTGGTTCCAAGGTAACTTCAAGGACAGCGGGGCCTTTCCCTGGTGCGTCTTGTTTATGTGGCTGCGACTCGGAGCGATCATACTTCTAGTTGATTAAACCTCCACGGCCCGACCACCTCATGGCCTTGGCGTTATTGGCAGGCACTAAAGAAAGATGCTCCGCGCACGCAGCGGCCACACACTTCTATTGAGCTTGCTTCGTAATGAGCATCCAATAGTAATTTAGGACCATAGCCCTGACATCTGTATTGATCCGAGCGGACAGGGCATGAAGATCACCCACAAATCAGCGCACAAGTGTTAAAAGGCCCCTTTGGTCGGATAAATCACCACCGCAGACTTGCATAAGTTTGAGCAAATGCGTTTCAGCAGTTTCTGACAGCAGCCACAAACTTCATTATCCTCATTTGTCTGACGGAATGACTGTATAATCAGTGTGGACTGTTTTTAAATATTTATTGGAAGCAATTCTGTTTAAATATTAACTTTTGCACCAATTTAGTTATTATTGTGACATGTCAAAGACTTTACCAGAAGTATATATCACTGTGCACAAAAGATATGCATTCAATGGTTGTAATTGTCACGCTAATCCTTCTCTCCCCTTACTAGTTTTCAGTGTAAATTATTACTTTTAACAATGTACTTTTTTGAATATATATTATATATATATATATATAAAAAGGGGGCATATTATTATCTTACTTAAAGTTGTATTTTGATGCATGCATGTGTTTGAGTAATCCTGTATTGGCGTTGGAGGCTTGAGTGTTCAGCAAATGTTAGTTTTCACCAACCCCTATCTCCACCCACTACCCCACTCCACCCTGTTCTTAGTTGTAATTATTTGATAAATGAAGACTCTGAGTCATACATATTGGGTTAAAAAAATGTTCTGTAACCACTTTTCAAAACTAAAAACATGTTTTAAAACATGTGCTTGTCACACTGAAGAGGAGGGGTTTAACATTTCTGCAGTTTTGAAGTCAGTGAACCAATTTCTATTACAAAGTCATTTTAGATAAACATATATATATATTTATATTAAAAAAATAATAATCAAGATTTTTTTTTTTTTTTTTTGTATTTTATAGTTCATAATTGCTGCGTCAAGATCTGAAATAGGCCTACCATGCTACAAATGTCTCTACATATGAACAAACTCTTTCAAGTTATCAGTGAAGGGAAGCAAACAGATACAGTGCCACAGTTGCAGCCAGTCCTCGAGAGTTGGAGTTGGTCCCTGGGCAAATACAGTGTAATGTACAGCAAATAACGTAGCGCTGCAGATAAAATGGCAAATAGCATTTCCCACAATGGGCAAATCAAAGTTCCGTAAAAGCAATGAAAAAAAAAAAAGCGTGTCTGTCCGTCATCGGGCCGCTGCACACCTGGAATGATGCGCGTCTCGAGTGGGCCGGCGGATACCTCTCTAAATCACACGGACGGCGCCTTATTTCCTGGATGAGTGGACAGTTTCTTTGCAGAGCTGCGAACAAAACAAGCAACTTCTCAGAGGGGAAACTTTTGCAGTCAGTCAATGGTGAGTCACACTTATGTATTATTGATTTTCTTTCTTCTCAGGCATCGGGCCATGTTATGAAGCCAGGGAATTAGAAGAGCACTGGCAATTTTGTAAACATTGTGATATTCTCCTAGCACGTTCGCCGCCGCTTTGGTAATGAATGCATATTTGAAAGAAAGAAAGAAAGAAAATAGTACAGAAGGCTTCGGTGAGAAACAATATATTTTCATGCAAAACAAATGATCTCCAGATGATACATTATTTATTTAAAGGCTTGTAAATATTACATTGAATTTGTTTGTAGTGTGTGGTGTCTGGCACACACATATCCTTCACACTTAGAAATATAACAAATGTCAATTGACCTTGTGTAGTTTTTTTATATAAATCCATGTAGTGAATTATACATGTGCTGTGCTATTTTATATAAACGTGAAGAGGGTAACAGTTAAAAGGTGCCAGCGCCTGATTTTTAATAAGGAAAAAACAGAAGTAGTTCAACAGCTTGCAGCGGCCCAAACGTATAATGCGCTTTCCAAACACATTCTTAGCATTTACAAGCACCTTTCATAAATTTGAGAGGCTAACAACAATTAGCTTCTAGTTTTCAAACGATGAAAATGCTCCATCTATACTTAGATGCAGACAGCAGGTAGCGGTCTTATTTTGATCCTGCTGCTTTTACAATATCTGTACTGGGGCAAAACTCATTTTACTTTATATCATGTATAGCCACTTTAAAAAAGGTAATATCTATAGCCAACGCTGAAGTAGTCACGTTTGAATGCAGTGCTAATTGGCCTCATCATACAGCACTATAATATTTGTGTTTGCACTTCAGAAGGGATTTACCGTTTTTTTTTCCTATAATAACATAACAATATTTTTCCCCAATACATATACATTGTAAAAGTAACTATTTAGGATGGAAATTAGTCAATTGTGCGCGGTCTACATCTAATAATAGAATGATTTATTAAGCGTGCTGTTAGCATGCTAGTTATTGTTAGCTTTACCGTGACAGCAAAGTTGTGAAAAGCGCTTATAAACTCATCATGGTGAAAACTTAGGATACTCTGAGGGCAATGGGTAAGTGATCAATACATGTGGACCACTGAAAATAGCTTAAAGTAAACTAGTTCTGTTTTTCAAATTCTGAAGACAGTAAAAATCAGGTGGGCTACAGTGACTTAAAATAAGGCTTTCGCTAATGTGCAGAGGTGCATGATGAAATGAAGACAAATGAACATATGCAATTATTGAATCATGAAATATTCCTTGCAAGCCGTTCAATAGAATGCTATGTACGTTGTTTTCACAGAAAACAATCGTAATTCATGCAACAATTAATAAAAAAAAAAACATTTTGGCTGAGGTGGTGTGGCGTTACGCAGTGATCAGCTGTGTAAAGTAGTGTCTTTTCATCTCTCTCAGAGGCTTGTGATGAGCCTGAGCGAGTTAAAAAATAATGAGACAAAACAGCAATGGCTTCAATTAAATACGTGATTTACAATTTGCACAAGATTTAAATGTATTTAAAATGAACTGGGCTAGTTTAATTATCATGCAAGGCTAAAATAAAAGCTTTAAAACCAGAACACAAAATAGCATTTATGCCTGCTTTATGTATTTTATCACACAAGTTAAACTCAAAAGGGGAAGCACTATGAAGTAAAATTTTACATAAAAGCTAGGGGTGCTTTTATGGGGGGGCTTCGGAAAAGAGAGTAAAAGGGTGCCCTAGAGCTGAACAGTTTGAGAACCACTGCATTAAGGGCCTGGTTTAAGTACTTCACATAAATATTTCAAATTTAACAGCTTAAAATGCGATGTTCAGTAATAATTCAGTCCTGAGTTCAAAGCATACAATAACATCAAAACAAAGTTGAGCAGTGTAAATGAGTCCAAAATCAATAGCTGCCAGAAATGTAAGAACTGGAGCAGAATTAGTCAGATGGAGTTGTGTGAGCCAGGTACTCAGTATTGACACTCTTTAACCCTACATTTTTGACTCAATGTCTTAGTTGCAATTATTTTAAAACTTAAGAACAAGGATGTGGGAGGGCTTAAGGAGGTAGATGAAAACAGACATTTTCTGAGCACTCAAGATAATACAGGAATACGCAAATATGCATGAATCAATCAAAATACAATTTGAATATAGCATAATATGTCTCCTTTAAAGGGCAAATATTATGCAGTATTTGTATTTTTATCAGCCTTTAAACATGCTCTTGAGTACCTTTAGTTTGCATGTCATGTTTTAGATTTTTTTTTTTTATATAACAAACAAAATTACATCTGTTTCTCTCCCGTTTAACCCAGGACTACATATGTTTTGGTGCCATCTACTGGCTGCAGAGGGAATGACACACTGTGTAATATAAACATATCAGCGTATGTCAGGCTGGCCTGTTTACTTCAAGGTCTTGGAACGCAGTTGTTCTGGTCGTGATTAGACGGGAGAAATTCACAGAACGAGTCTGGTGATGATTTAAGGACTTAAAAAACAACAAAGATTCTCAGAGCCACGTCACAGATCGAGAAAACGTCAGTGATCAAGGAGATTCAGAACGGAGTGTTGTTGACGCTCAGAGGGAGAGAACTTTCGAACAGGATTCATCAAACTAGCGTGAATGAAGCTAAATGCTACTCCAGGTATGTTATTGATGAGGGAACAATGTTAGAACGTGGCAAAAAGTTTTTTTAAAAAGTCAGTTTTGAGTGGTTAAGGTATGCCAGGCTCCAAGTGCAGCCAGCCGCAGTGTCGTGAGATCGATTCCTGACTCTGACCATTTACTGCATGTCCTCCCTTCGCTCTCATCCCCCATTTCCCACTACTTTCCTGTCATTAAAGCCAACGGGCCCAAAATCTTTGTAAGAAATGTCAGTCTTGCATAATGTGTGCTTTTGATCACAGAAAAGCACTTATCACAGAATGATGTCATGCAGAGAAACCGGTAGATGGCGCTCATGGGTGGAAGAAGGCCTAAATAAGAAGCATTTTTGTGATGAGGGAACAACAGAAAAACTTTTTTAAAGCCGTTTACAAAACGTTCAAGCTAATTTAGCATGATCTTTAAGTTTCATACAACATACATACTCCACTCCGTACTGTAAATAAAAGTACTGCTTCTGCTCTGTATGCATTGCTCCTGTAACTGACAAGCGTATGAAAGGCAGCAAAGGCGAATAATCAAAACAACTCTGACGGATCGGTGATGTGTGCAAGATGCTGCGTCCGTGTTTACTCAGTGTCTATGAATCACAACAACCGCAGAGGAGCGCCGCGCCGTCTCACCCGGGCTCGCGCTGAACGTGTCAGACAGCGGAGCACCCGATCAGCCCCAGTGGTTCTCCTGGTGGATGTGTGGTTCCACTGTCTGTGCGCGCACTAATGAGAGATAAGCACAGAGCACAGGCGTGTTGGGGGAACAGCGGGGGTGTCACGGGAGGACAAGTGAGGATGTGCACAGAGTGTCTACTGCAGGGGTGAAATTTGGATAGCGAGAGATTTTTTACTTTTCTTTTCCTCAAATATTTTGACTGGTTTGTCCACTGCTGTAATTACCAGGTTCTTGCCATTCAATTGTTACTTGATAGTAAAAGTTGTATCATACTGTGCAAAACAGCTTTCTCCAGCTGAACTCAGTCAAGATGGAAGTCATCGTTTTCGGTCCAGAGAAACAAAGAGAAAGTGTTAGTAATTACCTCCATTCTCTTTCAGTTAAACCGTCAAACCAAGTGTTCCTTATAAACATACATTCTTATTGTGAGTGGGGTTACCTGTTCTCAGATTTGACCTGTAACGGCCTGGTGGATGGGTAAGTTTAATGCCATACTATGGAGAATTCCAGACAAAGCCATAATATCGGGCTGCAAACCAGGTGTTGCCGTTCGATCTGGTAACATTATCTCTCTTGCAATGATCAAGAGTCAAAGCGACAGTGTAACTTTCAGCATTTCACCTGCATGAGTCCATGGAAATAAAAAGTTAAAACCAAACTTCAGAACAGAACATCCTCCACGGAAATAAATAGGTTTTATGCCATAGTGTGGAATAGAGGTGGGAGATATCTATATAAAAAAAGGATAGTGTTGCTGTTGTTATTTTAGGGATATGCAAAATTAGAATATTGCGTATATTGTCTCTAATTATTACTATTAAAAACGGCAACAAAAAGTGCTAATTAAAACTGAATTGAACAGAAACAGCCTGTGTAATCTTCAAAACAAGGGTATAAGGGTGATATTTCAGCCTTATTCTGATAAATTTATAGTCCATTCACATTTTGTGCACTATTTGAACCTCTACCAAGACATTATTTATTACATTTTAGCACAGTATTGAAAATACTCAATATTGTTTTTGAGACAGTGCAAATATGTGTCGAGATATTCATGTTTGTCAATATCGCCTTGTTCCCTCCCCTACAGTGGAATATTAAACCAACGGAACGGCATAGATACAAAGCATTTATAAATATGTATTACTCATTGACAAACAAACTAATCATTTAATAATCATTTACTAGAGTTAGGTTTAGGGTTAAGGTTAGGTGTTATGGTTGGGGCCGGTTCATGTTAACGATTAGTTTATTTCTGCTAATTGATTAGTTCATTGTTACTAAACATTTATAAAATGCTTTGTAGATATGAATTATAGTTAATGATCAGTTTATTTTATTAATGATTAGTTAATGGTTAACAAACATTTATAAATGCTTTGTATCTATGCCTTATTCTAAAGTGTTACTTTGTATTTCCATGGAGACATGCACCTCCTCCTCTAGGCCAGGTAAATGAGGTTTGTGGAGATGCAAGCCCATTCAAGTCTTTCAGTGCAATAAAAACATCTAAAATAAAAACCATGCTTTTATTTTAGAAATTCTTTTGCAAAGAAGTTATTTGTGTGGCTTTAAGCACATTTTTAACCGGTGGTTTATTTTCCAATTTACCCAAACAGCCGTGAATTCGCTGTAAATTGTCTTTTGTAGGGCCATGTTTCCGAATCGCTTTTTCCCCCGTGCACAAAATCCTAACAGTGTTCATGTGAGCTACGGGGAAAAGTGTGAAGTCCTGCCTGAGCCTGTAGCTGCCACAGAAGAAAATGAATGAACACCCACGTTCACAACAAAGCCCTGTTTAAACGGAGAGAGGCACCGGAGAACACCAGCGGCTGCACCCGAGACGACACGCACAGCCCATTGTGAGGAATACAGATTACACCGGGCCAAGTGATTAAACGATTTCTGCTAAAGTTGCCAAAGTTCCTGCTGTAGTTTTGCAAGCACATAAAGAGACTGACAGCTAACTGAACAATGAAGAGGTTGAAATTAATGATGCATGTTTTTTTGGTATTGTCAAAGTAGCACTGTTTGAGCGGGGTATGATACAATGAACATTTTGAATATAGAGGTCGAGTTTTAGTTTTAACAAATTTAAAAGATGCATATAGTCAACCAAAATGTATGTGTGATTGTAGTATATGGTCTCGTTTTGACCTCTGTAACTGAAGAAATACTAAGAGTCATTTTCTAGAGCTTGGATCTAATTTCTATTACTGATTACTTTTTAATTCGTAAAAGGTTCACTATGTAACTTTTCTGGTAGAAGGTCTGGCTTATGCTTGCCTATTGTCTGCAATATTCCACCATATTACTATCTCCATGGAGACGAGAAATATTGTTATTTTGTCTGCTATATAGTTTGTATGTAAGACAATTGTGGATTATGATTTTGTTTTGGACATTTTACTTGGCAAAATTGATCTTAAAAGTCGATTTTGCAAAATATCTCATTTAATGCCATACTGTGGAACATTCTAGACAAAGCAATAGCATCTTCTTGGAGAAATCCTGAGACACTGCGCAGAGGAGCTGACTCCCGTCTTCACAGACATTTTTAACACCTGCCCTGGAGTCATGTCTCAGCCTGCTTCAAGTCGTCCATCATTGTCCCTGTCCCCAAGAAGCCCCGGATCACTGGACTTAATGACTACAGACCTGTGGCGCTGACGTCTGTAGTCATGAAGTCATTTGAATGCCTGGTCTTGCCCCACCTCAAGTCATTCACCTCCTCCCTGCTGGACCCCCTGCAGTTCGCCTACAGAGCCAACAGGTCTGTAGATGACGCCATCAACCTGGCACTCCACTTCATCTTCCAGCATCTGGACCCCTCAGGATCCTGTTTGTGGACTTCAGCTCTACTTTCAACACCATCCTCCCTACTCTGCTCCAGGACAAGCTCTCCCAGCTCAACATGCCCGACTCCACCTGCAGGGGGAGCACTGACTTCCTGACGGATCGGAGGCAGTGCGTGCGGCTGGGGAAGAATGTGTCAGACACTCTGACTATCAGCACAGGAGTTCCACAGGGCTGTGTACTTTCTCCTCTGCTCTTCTCCCTGTACACACACTAATGCACCTCCATAAAACTCATCAAGTTTGTGGACACCACCACCCTCATCGGGCTCATCTCGGACGGGGGTTAGTCTGTCTACAGGATGGAGGTGGACCGGCTGTCCTAGTGCAGCGGTAACAAACTGGAGCTCAATCCCCAGAAGACAGTGGAGATGATAGTGGACTTAGGAGAGTCACAGCCTCCCAGTCCCCCCTCGCTCCAACAGACTCCCCCATCACATCATGGACTCCTTTCACTTTCTTGGCATCAACATTATCCAGGACCTCAAGTGGGAGCCCACCATCAGCTCCCTCATCAAGAAGGCCCAGCAGAGGCTGTACTTTCTGCGGCAGCTGAGGAAAGCCGAGCTGCCAGTGCAGATGATGGTGCAGTTTTACACGGCCATCATTGAGTCCATCCTCACCTCCTCCATCACCGTGTGGTACGCTGGAGCCACAGCCAGGGACAAACAGAGACTACAGTGCGTTGTGCGTTCTGTTGAGAAGGTGATCGGCTGCAGACTTCCATCTCTGCAGGACCTGTATGTCTCCAGGGCTCTGGGACGAGTTGACCCTTCTCACCCTGGACACGGACTATTTGAGCCACTCCGCTCAGGCAGGAGGCTACCTCCCGCCACAAGAACAGTTTCTTTCCTTCAACTGTTGGACTCATGAACACTTAACACCTGCCACTTTAAGTTATTCAAACCAATAACCATTCATTGCACTGCAATTATATATATATATATATATTTTTGCACTATTTTGACCAATTGTAAATCGTTTCTATATTCAGACCAAATCTTATTTTATAATTTATTTGTAAATTCGAAATGTATGCATGACCTTGTTACATACAACATTTTGCTACTATTATTATTATTCATTGTTGTGTGTTGCACCTTAATGTCAAAGCAAGTTCCTAGTTATTGAAATCCTGTTCATTGACAATGGCAGTAAACCTCTTTCTGATTCAGATTCAGAATGACAGTGGTTATGGCTCTTGTCTCACAGCAAAAAAGTATATAGGAAACCTACACACACTGACCAGTACCTGCTCTTTGGCTCTAACTACCCACTACAGCACAAGCTGGGAGTGATCAGAACACTACAACACAGAGCACAAGAGGTGCCTACCAGCTTAAAGGGTCCAGAATGCTTTCTCAGCCTATGGGTACCTGGCTTGGGCTCTTAACAAAGTGAAGAGAACCAAAAAGCAGGACAAAAGGGACAAAAGGGAAACACAACCAAGAAGAAAGGGTGTCTCTATCCCTTATGTCTCGGGACTGTCGGAAAAACTGGTTCACCCTAAGGACAAGATGCCGACACAAAAGCAGAACAATGTAGTGTATTCTATCCAATGCAGTGAAGAAAGTTGTAAAGAGCGGTACATAGGGGAGACAAAACAGCCACTTCACAAGAGGCTTTATCAACACAGAAGACACGCGAGTTCAGGACCCCAGAGCGTCGTGCATCTTCATCTTAAAGCCACAAACCACTCTATTGAAGACAGTGAGGTGGAGATTCTGAGCAGGGAAAAAAGATGGTTTGAAAGAGGAGTTAAGGAGGCAATCTTTTTTTTTCAAATAGAATCCTTCTTCAACCTTGCAGTTGTATACAATAGTGTTTGAAACCCTGGAGCGGGAGACCCCCAGGGCATTCTGACACTTATCAGGTACTCAATGAGGAGGGAGCAAAAGTCAGGTTACAATAGGATGTTGATAGCCCTTTACAGGGCTGTTGGAAAACAAAGACTAGCAGTCTCAAGAGAAAACAGAAACTCCCTTTATCAGCTGGTGGGCAGGGCTTACACAGAGGATAATAAAAAACCCCAGACTCGATTCGCAGATTGAGAATGACTCTTGGATGAGAGTCAAGTGCAGATGATACTACTGAATTTTTCCTACAATGGAACTCTCCTGGACGAATGAGGGATTACACCGACTTGTCACAGCAAAAAAAAGTTGTAGATTTAATCAAAAAAGTGTAATGGAGTTTGCGCACCAATTTTCCTTCATTCTAGTGAATGTTTTCTTAGATTTTTTGGCCTGTAGGTTTTTTTTCGATAGGACAGTGAAGTGTGAAATGGGAACGAGACTGGGGAATGACATACAGCAAATTGTTGAGCGCCAGATTCAAACTTGCATAGATCAAAGTCAAATATACTGTTGATGTTTGTTTCCGGTGAAATGCACAACCCTGCAGCTGTCAGTCTGTTTCTAGGAAATCTAATGCAGTGGAATTAGCTCATCGACTGATAATTCCTAAAAGATTAGCTTGGCATTTTGGTAAAGATCATTTGCTATCTCTCTGAAAATGAGATAAGGTCAGAGACGCGGCTGGATGTGTTTCCGATATTTCAGTTTTGCTTAGCTAAACTGTCATATTTTTTTAGTTAATGATTTGAATTATCTAGATCAATTTCAGATGTAACTGATTTTTTTAAGAGATAACTGCCGAGTAGATGCATGAATGTTTAAAACAACGCGTTATCAGAATGAACTCACAATAAACAGGCAGCATTGGCTCTATGATCAGAGCTTCAGAGCTTTAGTCCAATGGCCCTTCATTCAGAGACACAAATAATGCATGTTGTTGTGTTCTTGGGCAAGACACTTCACCCACATTTTCTATATTGTCAGAAAGTGGGCTGAGAATACTGACAATTTTAAGATGTTAAGATTTGTGTCAAACTTTCACATGCCATACTAAAACCTATTATTTGTACCTTTGTATAGTAACATGTTGGACTGTGTGTTGTTGTTATGGGGTAAGGTATACTTTATTTCCCCCTGCTGTCCGAGCAAAAACGTACCTGCAAATACGCCCAATGGCTTTAAAGTGCCTATGACAGGTTTTTACGATTTTCTAATTTTGACTTTATTTGGTGTATGCATACCTGTTGTACATATAAATGGTAGTTTTACACCAATCGAGTAGGTATAGGTGGAGAAAAGTTGAAGAAAAAAAACTGTAGAAATTGACAGGAAGTGACATCACACTAGAGACACCAGTTTATGCATAAGAAACTACATTTTTGACCCTCTAAATATTAATTCAACTAACTGCTGATCAAAGGTGCTCTCATTTATTTTTAATTTTTTTTTTTTTTTTTTTAAATTTATTTTTAATTTTTTTTTTTTTTTTTTTAAATTGTTTATGTCCAGTGGTTGCTGGGTCATTTCCTAGTGTGAGGTCATCAATTACAAACAGGAAGTTAAATGATATCCTTAAAAAATAGCTATTTCTATTCTATTTCCTACACTGGGACAACATTTAAACATATTTTTTTTAGCAAAATATTTAACTCACAAATGAGAACCAAATTTGCAAAGCTTCTGATTTGTTGTCTGAAAATGTTTTCAACTCCCAAAGTACAGAATTTTTGCATTCTACGTTGAGCTGCAAGATTTATCACAAAATCGCAATTTGAATGGGCGGAATGACCAGCTCACAAAGACTAAAATTTGGACATTAAGTAACATAATTTCCTCCGCAAACAAAAAAAATATCCCGTCTCATTCATGTATAAAAGCTAAAAAACCCTGTAGTTTAGACTTGGAAAGGCATGGGATTCTTGTATTATTGGTAGTTTAGCAGTTGTTAATACTCCTGGATATTCTTTCAATATTCTTTCACTTTCAACAGAATTCTACAAATCTAATCGCCCCCCAAAAAATAAAGTGTCTATGTAACACTGAAAGCCAGGTGCTTTTATGTTAGTACCCACGCAAAGATGTCCAAAAGTATTTACAAAGCCAAATTCAACAGCCAACAGTCTATCATTACTTATCGTTTATCTGCTGTCTCATTATACCCTTGTTCTGTACACTGAATTTCTCTAATAGCGCTTTTGCAATTCAAATGCTTAAATCAGCAACTTGGTAAAAACAAAGGCAAGGGAAAGACTGACTCATCCTATTAGATCTGGCCTCTTGGGTAAATAGTGGTTTAAGGACTCCGAAGTCTTTCCCATCGTACAAAATGCAACTTTTTTTGAACAAAGTATGATTTATTTGAAAGTGATACAGTTACTATAATCTTCTCCGCGCAGTAAACCGGTGTGCAGCAGATAGGGCCTTGCCTGGATGGGGGATGATAGCGGGTGTGTCATGGGCGGCTTGGGGTCTATCACTCGCCCCCTGCAATGTGAGCCAATATGTTCCCCAGACATAGATGTGGGCATTGCCTAATGGAATCCAGTCAGCGAGCGCGATAGCATCACCAAGTCGCAGCACCGGCGCTACGATAAAACTAGCCTGTATCCTTCTGGCTCCGTCTCTCTCTCTTTGCCATGCCAAGTGTCCTGGAGAGCCCCGCAAGGATGTTACATATTAATACTTCTCGACATTTCGCGGCGTGATAAGCAGGAGCGTGGTTATAAATATTTCTTTTTATGAAACCGCTCCACCGCAGACTCGAGATAGAAGACAATCTCGGGCTGTTTTCTTCTCCAGGAAAGCTACCGCAAGGAACAAAAGTATGTCCTCAGTAACCTGTATTCGTCTTAAAGATGCATCGCGGCTGAAAAGGAAAATGACGCATAGGTGGAAATGTGTTTGCAATGTCGGCCTTCGAGAGAGATGTCTTTCGTGTTCTGCTGTAATGGATGGGATTATGTGAAACTGACATTGGGTGACAAAACATGAACGTGTGAGCACTGGTTTGAACACTAAATCGCGTTAATCCGGTTAAGTGATGAAGCATAGTTGTTTTGTAACCAAAGCCAGTTAAATCGCTTTTCTTAGTTCATTGTTATATTGTTGCATTTACAGAAAACTCCAATTCAAGCTCATGTTGGCTGTCCATGTTGCAGTGAAGGACAGTTTCAGGTTTTACACCAGAGGTTTCACTCTACATAATTCCAGTCAGACAGATGGTACATTCAGGGCATCTGAGGCTTTTTAAAAGGCAAAGCATGAATCACTCTCTAGCTGCAATCTCTCTTTGTTATTTCTTTGTATAGTTGGAATTTATTTGTATTTCCTCCTTTAAACTCTGTGGTTGCAGCTCAGAAACAGGACTATTATTTGCGGGGCCACAACACCATTCCTGCAGGCAGCCAACTTGGAAAACGGGACCCTTCATCGCGGACATAACCTCACAGCGGCGCCAAGATATAATCCACTATTTAGCAGAAATAAAGGATGCATAGAAACTATACAACATAAAGGTACAATGAGAGTAGTGATGGGTCATGTACAGAGTTAAAGGGGGCGTGTCAGATGATGCCCTGCTTCGAGGCGCACTTCAGTTTGCTAAAAAGCATGTGACCGGTGGAAAGTGAGGCACGGCTTTGTGCCGATGACGTCGTGGCTTTGTTTACGGTGTTGCTTCACTCACACGTTCTCATACTATATAATACTTCAACTTCTGATAACACTGATTCATGCCCAGGCCATTTTATCACTTTGATAAAAACTTGGCCTACAACACCTTAACACTGTATCTATAAATCCAACATCCGTTTTCTGATTCATTTGGCGTATTATGATTTCATTTTACTTTTATTTGGGGTGTATTGCCTATTAGACACTCTATGGGCAACACTGGTGATTCAATAGCTTTGATACGTGCTTCAAGCTTCTCCAGCAGGTTCGTGACATGATCTGGAATGGTGCATGGATGTAATTGCGTGGCTAACGTGTAGAGCGTTCGTCTGGAGTGTGGTAGGTTGGAGTTTGAAGCCCGCTCGGCTCTCAACGTGGATGATATGGTGTCAATACTGCTTGATGCACTATCAATGCATTCCTGTATTTAAGTAATCATTTTATTTGTGTGTGTTTTCAACCACACAATGGCGCAGTGGAGCAAAAGAAACCCCTTGCGAGGCATAACTGGAGTATTGATACAATTGGCTCAAAGCCTCAAATGGTTCATGAGGCTTCCTTCCATGAGGCATCACCTGAGAGCGTGGAGGTACGAGTTACACCCAGAGAACACCAACAGAAGTGTGTTAGGGCAGAGGGTGAGAGGGTCAAAGTGGAAGCCTTTTGTGGGCTAAACGCTACTGCCACCTTCTGGCAGAGATAGTTCATTTCACATGACTCCACCATGTTGCATAAGCTCAAAGTGTAGACATGTTATTTTAGTGTGAAATGGTAATTACGGTTTTTTTAAGCGGTGTAAAAATGAAAAGCGTAACTTGTCTATGAACTAATGAATTAACCAGCTTGTAAAACCAAAATGTTGGTCTCTTAGAATTTTGCCTCACAAATATGTGTTTTTCTAAATTGCCGGTGTAAGTCACCCATTTCCTTTCATTCAGTGATTCATTGTAATTTTGCCTTCAGTCCAACGATACAAAGACACCAAACTGGTGACTATCTGGTTGGTCGGCAAACTCCGAGCTCACTGCACCACTTTTGTCCTTATAGAGCGTGAAAATACTAGAACGCCTATAAAATATGTGATGGGTTATTTTTCTGTTGTGATCCTACCTTTCTAAACTTCTATGGCAAAAATCCAATGATAAAAAAACGTTTCTGCCCTGCCTCTACGCGTGGTGAAAGATTCATGTTGCATTAGCCTCACCAAATTCAAGTCACATTTTTGAGTCTCACATTTTGGATTCCCGGTTCACATCTCGTCATGCATCACCAACTACATTGTACGTACACTGTGGGTAAACAAAGTGTGTCTTCGCATTATGGAAGACAAGTTTAGGCAGAGGGTCAACAAACAAACCCTGTTGTAAAATAATGAATATCTATGTAAATATATTTTAAATGTGCGCATCAGCAGTATGTATGAGGTGTGAGATTGTGTGATCACTTGTCGTACGCTGGCATAAGGGAATGAGGCATGTGTCAGCTCGTGTTTAACTGACTTGATGCATTGAGCGTTGCTGCCTGCTTCACAGATACTCCTCGGCTTCTTCTGTTGCCAAATGATCCCTCCCCTCCGGCTGTTGAATTCAAAAAGGTCCTGTACTATACATTATGCATTGTGAAGGAGTTTTCAGAATCAGAATCAGAAAGAGTTTATTGCCATTGTCAATGAACAAAATTCAAAAACGTAGGAACTTGTCTCGGCCTTAAGGTGCAACATAAAACACTGAGTAATAATAAAACAACATATATTCAATCAAAAAAGGGCATGCATTAGGAAACAATTTAAAATTACTATACAATAAAAATAAAAATAGGCATTTTTATGTACACAAGTTTACAGTTATGTTTAAAGTTATAGTGCAGAAAGTGACAGTGCAGTGAGTGATGAATATTGCAGTTAAAGTGACAGGTGTTTTCAAGTGTTCATGAGTCCAACAGCAGAGGGAAAGAAACTATTCTTGTGGCGAGAGGTTCTGGTCCGGATGGACCGTAGCCTCCTGCCTGAGGGGAGTGGTTCAAACAGACCATGACCAGGGTGAGAAGGGTCAGCTGTGATCCGACCTGCTCGTCCCAGAGCCCTGGAGACGTACAGGTCCTGCAGAGATGGAAGTCTGCAGCCGATCACCTTCTCAGCAGAGCGCACAATGCGCTGTAGTCTCTGTTTGTCCCTGGCTGTGGCTCCAGCGTACCACACGGTGATGGAGGAGGTGAGGATGGACTCAATGATGGCCGTGTAAAACTGCACCATCATCTGCGCTGGCAGCTTGGCTTTCCTCAGCTGCCGCAGAAAGTACATCCTCTGCTGGGCCTTCTTGATGAGGGAGCTGATGGAGGGCTCCCACTTGAGGTCCTGGGTGATGGTGGTGCCCAGGAAGCGGAAGGAGTCCACGGTGGTGATGGGGGAGTCTGTCATGATGAGGGGGGGCTGGGGGGCTGTGGCTTTCCTGAAGTCCACGATCATCTCCACTGTCTTCTGGGCGTTGAACTCCAGATTGTTACCGCTGCACCAGGACACCAGCCGGTCCACCTCCCTCCTGTAGACGGACTCATCCCCGTCCGAGATGAGCCCGATGAGGGTGGTGTCGTCCGCAAACTTGATGAGTTTTACGGAGTCGTGGCTGGAGGTGCAGCAGTTTGTGTACAGGGAGAAGAGCAGAGGAGAAAGTACACAGCCCTGTGGAGCTCCTGTGCTGATAGTCCGAGTGTCTGAGACATTCTTCCCCAGCCGCACGCACTGCCTCCGATCCGTCAGGAAGTCAGTGATCCACCTGCAGGTGGAGTCAGGCACGTTGAGCTGGGAGAGCTTGTCCTGGAGCAGAGCAGGGAGGATGGTGTTGAACGCAGAGCTGAAGTCCACAAACAGGATCCTGGCGTAGGTTCCCGGGGAGTCCAGATGCTGCAGGATGAAGTGGAGTGCCAGGTTGATGGTGTCGTCCACAGACCTGTTGGCTCTGTAGGCGAACTGCAGGGGGTCCAGCAGGGAGGAGGTGAAGGCCTTGAGGTGGGGCAAGACCAGGCGCTCAAATGACTTCATGACTACAGACGTCAGCGCCACAGGCCTGTAGTCATTAAGTCCAGTGATCCGGGGCTTCTTGGGGACAGGGACAATGATGGCAGACTTGAAGCAGGCTGGGACATGGCATGACCCCAGGGAGGTGTTAAAAATGTCTGTGAAGACGGGGGTTAACTCTCGTGCGCAATGTCTTAATGTAGCTGCAGAGACGCCGTCTGGTCCAGCAGCTTTTCGGGGGTTGGATTTCCGAAATAGCCTGTGAACATCCTGTTCCTGAACTGAGAGAGTGGTGGGGAGGTGGGGTGACCAGGTTTGGGTTGGCGGAGGTGGCCACCGTGGGGGAGGGGTGGTCACATCAAACCTGGAGTAGAAGGTGTTAAGTTGCTCAGCCAGTTTTCGATTGTCTGCAGCAGGGGGGCTCGGGGCTTGTGGTTGGTGAGGAGCCGGAGCCCCCTCCACACGGAGGCGGGGTTGTTGTCAGAGAACTGCTGCTTCAGACGCGTATTGTACTGTGATCTCGCTCGAGAAACCTCTTTGCTAAATCCATACTTTGCGTCTTTGTAGCGCCCCCTGTCACCAGCCCTGTGCGCTGCCTCCTTCTGCTGCCTTAACTGCCTCAGTTTTGGAGTGAACCAGGGTTTGTCATTGTTGAAAGTGACTTTGGTTTGTGTTGGTATGATGCTGTCCTCACAGAATCGAATGTATGACGTCACAGTGTCCGTGTACTCATCCAAACTCTCTGTGGCAGCTCTGAAGACCTCCCAGTCTGTAATGTCCAAACACGCACGTAGCTCCTCCACTGCCTCATTGGTCCACTTCTTAGAGGTCCTCACTGCAGGTTTGGAGAGCTTCAGCCTCTGCCTGTACGTGGGGATCAGGTGGACCATGGCGCACAAGACACACCATTCAGAGGGAGTAAATATCCAGATATATTTTGTTTATTTGTCGGCTACTCATAATATTGTGAATTATATCAGATTATTTAAAACAATGTATTCACCAATATTCAAAATCATCACCTTAAGGAGGCCATATTATGCAAAATCAACTTGAGCTTTTGACTTTATTACAACGGTGTTTCCTCATCATTAGTTTACTCAAAGTTGTATTTTTGATCGATTCCTGCATGTTTGAGTTAATCCTGGATTGTCCTCCATTTGGGGCTCAAGTGCTCAGAAAATTCCTGTTTTTTACCTACCCCCTATCCCCACCCACATACCTGTAATCAGTTTTGAAGTCAGTTGAACCATTTCTATTGAGCCAATTCAGATTAATATTGCGGTTTACAACAAACAAAATGTAGAAGGGAAAATAAGGATCTACCGGTACTGCTAGTAAAAGAGCATAATATGAGATAAGATCACCTCTATGCCTCCTTTAAAGACTTTGGATCGGCCCTGGTGCCACCTTTGGGCCACGCGCTGGACATGCTCCTTGTTTTATCCATTGTGGACATCTTAGCCTCATTTCTTCTTGTAGCATAACTTAAAAGGACACATATTACGTACATCATTATTTATTTTTTAGTTTTAACCATGTTCTACCATTGTCAAAAACATACCTGGAGTAGCGTTTACCTTAATTCCCACTAGTTTGATACATCCCGGTTAGAAAATCCTCTCCCCTCCATTCAGAATCTTCTTGACCTGAAGTGATCTCTGCTGTTTTTAAATCCATAAATCATCTCCAGACGAGTTCTGAGCATTTCTCCCCTCTGCTCAGTAAAACTTTCCAGTTTTTTATTTTATTTTTATGAGCTTGTTGTAATTCCTTCTGCAGGCAGGGTGGGGTCCGAGAGAGCGGACACAACCAGAGATGCTGGGATAAGCCTGTATAAATAGGGCTTCTGGGTAATTAGGGGTGGTTTGAAGAGTGGAGTAGTGGTTGCAGGAGGAGGAGTAAGAGGTTGAGGCGTGGGCCACCTTCTGAACCTCAGTCAATTATTAATCATGAACTCCATTTTAGTGAACTTGGGTCATATAACATATTAACTATTAAAATATATAAAAAATAAACCTGATTTTAAAAAGACTTACTTTGGGGGTGTCAAGTATAGTAGCACAAAAGTGAAAAGGACCTTAAATTAAACCACAAAAGTGCAAACAATAGCACTTTAAATTATTATTCCTTTTTATTTTTAATGATAATTTGAGATGATTATTTCCAATCATGAATGACAATAATAGCTTACTTGATAATCGAATACGCTACTGCTATATTATGGTTATGATATATCTCCCGCCTCTACGGTTAACACAACTGTAACATGGTTAAAAGATCGCAAAATTAGTTTGACATATTGTAAGCCCCCAAATTGATGGTGATGATGGTTGACATTCTTTTCAAACGCAGGTCACTTAAAGAGACTGAGCCTTACTGTGGAGCTGCACAGGGGCTGCCATGGCAACACAAAGCATTTCCAAGAACGCACTGTGAATTCTCACCTCAGTTATGAGCGTCTGTGGTACATACTGTATGATCTCATGCTGTGGTATTCCGGTGGCATTATGTTAGCTGGACTTGGCAGATGGAGAAGGTACAGAATACACTAACGAGCTGTGCAAGCCAACAGCAGCATGGCAAAGTGATAACTATGTTGTCATTTCGCCGCTCACTCCGCCACAGGTTGGAAATACGATTCTCATTAATTTTTCCCCATTGACATTATAAAAATATAATAATAATAATAAATTGTGCTACTTTTTTGGAAGGATTTCTTTTTGTAATCAAATATTTTCTTAAGTGAACATTATTAATATTCATCTTCAAATTAATAAACCCCTTTTTCCAATTTTCATAGCAGAAATTCAAAATGACAAAGAAACCATTCACCTGTCTACAAGTTGCTAAAACTTGTGAAATCTTAAATGTTTTCATGTAAATCCCCCCCATGGCGTTAGTGTCCTCCTTTTCTTTCTTTTTTTTATGATTTGTGTTACGTTTGATAGCTTGCTTGGAACTACTCAGTTATTTGGCAAGTAATGACCACAAGACCTATCATTTTAATACATTATTTAAATCCACAACATGTAACTTTTAAGTCAAGAAATAGAGTAAAATAAAAGCATGTTTTTTCTTTCTTTTTTATATATATATATCACACTGAAAAGCGTGGGGAAAAAATGCATCCTTGCTGTGAGCAGGCTTCTTTTACTTGGCCTGGCTTTATATCATCCCACTGAACGACATAAAACGTCTCCATATGCTAAAGTATGGTTTTAACATTCTATTTCTGTGGAATCATGCAGGTGACGTTCCTCCCCCAGACAGTTACATACTTTTACTTTCAAATCTCTTTCTGAAACTGAATAAAAACATTTCACAAAATGTTAAATTTGATTGAACATTAACTTTAATTAATGGGGAAATTTAGTTCCAGAACTATGGTGGACTTCGACCGGGCGGGACTGTTGAGCAATGTTCATAGTAAGATACTTAAAACGTGTTGTCAACTGGATAAATGTGCTTTTCAACACGTTTCATTTCATACTACCACCAGGACTTTTTAAAGATTTGGACAAAAACAATGGGGAAAACAATCTGGCAATAAATAAATAAGTTCCAAACAAAGTACTGCAGTTGTCATTGTCCTGATTGTCTTTAAAGGTGATGCCAATAATGCAGGCATTTTTTAAACACACACAAACAAACAAAAAAAAGCCAGAAAGATTTAATGCTATACTGTGGAACATTCCAGGCAATGCAATAACATCTCTTTTTATATTTATATAATTGCTTTTATTTGTGATTTGCACGATTCAGATAAGACAAGGTGACAGATGGTCAGCAAAACATGCACCTTCATACCAAAGCAGACAAAAACTAAAAAAAGGTTACTGACATAAAAGACTAATACACAAACTGGGCAATACTGTATATACAAAACAATTGACCTCATACAAGAAAAAATAGAAAAGACAAAGACAGGACAAACACCACAAGACAAAAAACATTAAGAGATGAGAACTTGATCTAAATAAAATATTTACATAAACGCTATAAATGGCTCTACAGTTGGAACTGGAACATCTGACTACTGTATTGACATAGTTCATTCTATATTTAAATAATATTTCATTAAAGATTAGCATTTTTCTAAACTCTGTGCACTCTCATTTTTCCAATGCTGCAATAATTATTATTTTATAAACAAGTGACAAGAATATTATTTGCCACCCCATAGGATATCTTGCTTTATACTTTACTCACGTTCTGGTGTGAATATGAATCTCTGCTTTCGAACATTTGAGTCATCTTTCTATGTCTAACCAAGTTTTTTGTATTTTCTCGCATTACCAAAAGGAGTGGACCAGTGAGTCAACCCTTGAAGTAGAAGGAGAAGAATCGTCAAACTTTTGATCCCTACTATTTTAAACTCTAGTCATTCATTTGTACTGAATTGGATGCAGGTTTTCATTGGTTGTGGCTGTAATAGTGAGCGTAAATGTAAAGCTTTCTTTCCATTTAGATTTAACGTCAATATTTTTCAAATCCTTATCCCAGCCTTCATATATTTAGTTTAATAGATCATTATTACTTTAGTTTAATAGATCATTATTACTTTTGGCCGGGATAAGAGATTTTTTAATTTTGTTCTCCTTTTAATCTCGCATAGTCATACTGTATACCTAAAGTCTTTGATGCCCTTCAATGAGCTTAAAGCTAAATTCATTTTATTATTTGAAGATAAGATATCTGAAAATGCTTCAATGCCAGAGTGGTACCTAGAATCTTTATTTTAGGAGTATTCCAAATCTTGAAGGTGGTTAGGAGTGCCTATTGCACATCGTCCACACATTTAAGGTGCTGTTAATGACAAAGAAGACAGTCTTAAGTTTTTCTTGGAGTATATCTTACAATAAAGGTGTTGCAGTTTAGGATTTTCGATATCAATCCATGGCGCTTCATTAGTAGGGTTAATAATTCGGTCAGTCCAATGTTCATGTCACCAACAAGTCAACAATGCACAGATTCCCTGGGCGGTCCGAAAAGGCCTTTTTAGTCTGTGTAGAACTAATTTCTCTGGAGGTCGGCCGCCCTGTGTTAACCAATACAATCGGAAGGAGGATTACGTCGTATGGCTGCGCTCAGACGGGCTTCTGGACTAAAGTAAATATAAAACATTTGCTCTGTGATTTGATAAAGTTCCATATTGGGGAGGTTTAACCCTCCCTCCTGTTTGGAGTAGAACAACAAGTTTTTTTTTTTTCAAGCCCATGACAATGCTGAAATGATTGAATTTATCTCCTTAAAAATGGATTTTGGTGGTTCAATGGTATTCATTGAAAAGAATAGAAAAGATTTGCGACGTCACATTATCTTTATCAGATTTATTCTAATTGTAAGATTTAACCTGAGGTTGGAGTACTTATCCAGAATACATTTTAAATCATTTTTATATGTTAAGAAATATACAATAGCTTTTTATCCACACTACTACAACAACCTTGGTATTTAATCTTACAAATTTGTATCTTAAAATGTTTAAATTAATACAATCTTGTTTGCTTTCTCTTAATTGGCAAAATTTCATTTTCATTTTAAACCTGAACATTTTTGAAAATTGACCATTATATCCATTCTAGCTGAAATAAATGTCTTATTACTCAGATATAACATCAAATCATTAGCAAACAGACTTAACTTGTCCTCTTTTTTGCCTACATTAATTCCGATTATATTTTCTGTCTAATTTTCCCACTGAGGACTGGATTGCCATGGCGAACAGGGCAGGGGACAATGGCCTTGGGCAGTGAGCCCGACTCAAAGCGATAACACCCCATTGGCATAGACATGTGCTTTGGGGGCTTCAGACAGGGTTTTTATCATAATGATTCATTCTTCTGGGAATCCAATTTTTCAAACACTTTATACATGTTGGACCATTGAAGTCTGTCGAAAGCCTTTTCTTCTACGACCGCCATCAATGTCAGATCTATGTCCGCTTTTTGGCATATTGTATTGAAGATATACACGTTCGTATATTAGTTTTGAGGTCTCTATTAGGAATAAACCCAGTCTGATTATGATGAATAATGCTGGGTAAAATCGATGCCAGTCTGTTATACATTGATTTGGCAATCATTTTTTGTCACAATTAATCAAACTGATGGGTCAAAAATCTGTTAATTTATTGGATTCACACCCTGGTTTTGGAATCACTGAAATGGTTGAAAAATACTTGGGATCTGGTAACTTTAGTTGACTTTCAAATGAATTAACCACCTCCATGAACAAGGTCCTAAAGTTTGTCCAAAATGTTGAATAAAAACTCAATGGGAAAGCCATCCATTCATTGGTCTTTCTTTATGGGAATAACTTAATCGTGGATTTGATTTCAATACTAGTTAAAAAAAAAAAAAAAACCTTCCCAATGTCATCTTTTTGTTCTCTCTTTTGACCCAAGAAATTGTTCCAAATCTCCTTCTTTGACCTCTGATGCATATAAATGTTGAAAAAACAGTGTTTACCTGATTTATTATCCAAAATCTCTCTCATTATTTGTTTAGGATTGGCTTCAAACCTTACTCGTCGGGACTGAAATGCATGCGGATGCGTTTGTGTTCATTGCAACATCTCATGGTTTCCCAATCTATCTGAGAATAGAAGGAATGTCAGAAAAAGCTGTTAATTCTGTTAGTGGAGTGCAGCGGGGCCAATCAGCAATACACACTATATATAAATTATTGTGTGTACCGTCACTGTGCTATATCTTTATCCTGACATACATAGATTTGCCTTTCACGGTCTCATCTATATCCACTTTCCCATAGATTTTGATGTGAAATGACTAATACTGCCTCAAGGCCACATGCATGTTCTATGTAGAAAAGCTCCTCAAAAATCCTTTGTATTCCTGTGTAGCCTGCAGCATCAAATCACAAAAACACATAAATTATTCATCACAAAGTATAGAGATCGTATTTCATGGGTGCATGCATGTTTTAGATGTTTTTCCTTTCAGATTCTCTAAAGGCACAGTCAGGATTTGTGGAATAGAACATTCGACTAAAATCACAAAAATGTTGGCATTATTGAGTGGTCTCTTGAATATGCAATCATTGAGAAAAAAAAACATACCCAACTTGAACCTGCATCACGCCATATTGATGTGTGTGTAGCACTTAGAAGTGAGTTCTACACATTTAACAATCTGGACAGGCTTTCGCCGTGAGGGGAAAAGGTGCAACGTCATGCCAAATATTTGAAACTGATTGGACGAAGCACCACTACACCGAAACAAGCCGAGAAATCAGCTTTTGTTTAATCCAGTTCAGAAACTTGACCTTCTATCCTGTCCACAAATGCGCGAAGCACTTCTCAAGAACAAAATATGCCAAAGTATGCGTGTCGGCACACACCGCCCGTTTGTTTTGGTGCTTCACTTTTGGCTTCTGCCCAAACAACAAATGCAGGCCTGTGAATGGTCCGACAGCAAGCAGATGCGTTTGCGAACTAACAAATATTGCAAGAATTGCTTTATGATTTATTTATTTAAGGGACCAGGTAAAATTAGAATATAGACGTTTCCATTTGAAGTGTTGCAGAGTTAGCCTGAGGCACATTTATATCTGCAGTGCAGAGAGAAGGACAACACACAAACATTTGACAAGACAGTTGTAGTAATAATGCAAGTACATAAACTATTTACAAATGCAAAACATGTACTACACTCCTCCACAATTCATCCGGCTGGCCAGGTTACAAGCTGGGGTAGTGAAAACTTAGAGAGAAACCTTTGAGATTTCAACCAATTGAATTTTGGAAACTCATGTGAAGCTTATTCTGCTTTCTGAGTAGATAATAGTCTTGAGATCCAAAACACCCAATGATAACTCAAATAACGTTACCCTCATGCCCAAGGTTTTTTTGTAATAAGCATAAATCAACACTACAATTGTAATCGGTACAAGCTTTACTTGATTTGAGCATGTGGACTGAACATATCTGAGGACACAGATGTGTTCATGGTTATGAAAAATTATACAGTACAGTCCCAGTACAGTATCCTACCTTTGAAAAGCCATTCGAGCAATTGTGAACCTAGTGGTTGGATGTTAGCAAACTAGTTTTTTTTTTAGCATTTCCATGAAAATAAAACTTTGCTTTGGCTTCTGAAATTTGTGAAACGTGATCGTAAACTCATCCATAAGAAGACTTGAGGGTGAATTTAATTTATTTTTACACACTATTTTAAAAACTGCAACAACAACAAAATAAAATACATTTAAAATTACTTTGGGCAAAAAGTTCTCGTCACTAAACCTTTTTTGTCACATGTTTTATCAAGGCAAGTACAAAATGAATGGACAAAACGATATGACATGACTTACTGACTACATCCAAAAGCCTTCAACGCTCTGACAGAATCATCAAACTGGATTCTTGATCCGTTGCGCTCCTCGGAGAAGGCAAATTCACCACGATTCTTCTTATTGATGAAAACCTATCCTTCCTTCCACTTTCTCCCTAAACTCTAGCCTTACCCACTATGACAAAGGCACAGTCAGGAGTTATTTGTTCCACGTAGCCGGAGTTTATATGAGCTGCGGCCAGTGTGGGGAGGGCCGCACTCCATTCTTCTCGCAGTGACACATCTCATCCTCAACGTATCCATCTTTCTTACCGGATGGGGCCACATTGCATCTGAAAAAGCAAGGAAAGGCCAGGGCGTTAATGCGCAAACTGACAGCCGATACATCAGCGAAATCTATGGTGACTTTTGGCCATACATCCAGCACAGAGACGCCCAGCTTTCATTGGACAAAAACAAGCCTGATGAGAAATTTCAAACTGGAAAAAGACGCCGAGATGGAGGATGTTCTTTAGTTAAACACTCCAGACAGTTTCCGTCACACCCACTTCTGAAAAGCGCAATTTGTCCAAGTCGGAAGAAATCAATGCGGAGGAGTGGATATTTGTTTGTAATGTTCTCACGTCTGGCATTTTTGTAATGTTTTCTGTCAATTTGTCATTTAAAATGCGTTGCCCATATTACGCTTTCCACCCACTGAAGATTTACAGTCAGAAAAACCAAAGCATAGTCAACCACTTGAGATGTGGTTTGAGTATTTGACCACCAACCTGAAGGTCTTCAGTTTTATTGCACGTTTGTCATTGTGTCCTTACATTTCATCAATCTTTTTTGTATGAATTTGGGGAGTGAGTGAGTGGTTAGTGGCGATTAGATGGCATACAACGGGAGCTTACCACCTCCAAGCGTAGAATGAATGAATATTAATTGAAAAAAAATGTATATATTTTACAATTATTATTTATTTTTTTAATGAATAATTTAATTTGAATTGTTGTCAAGTTGAGAATAGCTCTACTGCTTCGTGTATTTAATTATGTCAAATGTCCAGTCTCACTTTTGCCAGCAGCTAATCCAATTGTTAAAATCGTTAAAAAGTGTTAATCACTGACATTTTGTTGATACTCGTACATTATTTTAAAGGACATCTATGCAAAATTGACTTTTTTGAGCTATTAACCAGGTTATAACATTGTTCCCACGTCAAAAACGTACCTGGAGTTGTACTGAGCTTCATTCACACTTGTTTCATTAAACCTGTTTACGAGGTCATCTTGCTCTGGGCCCCAGAAAACTCTGTTTATTGAGGTCAAAAGTAAAAAGTCCATAACTTATCACCAGACACATTCTGAATATGTCTGCCTACACATCACGTTCATTACAACTGGTTGCTTAATAGCTAGCTCTTTTTCCCATGGTAATTCTTTCTGCTACCAGTAGACTGCATGCTAACAAGTCACGCATAACATATATGTGTTTTGTGTAAATATCTGTGTACATACTGAGACCAAGTTTATTATTTACCTTATTTCATTAGTAAATTCTTAATTTATGCATGCCATATTTGACCCTTTAGACGTTGCTTTTATTATTATTTTATTATTCATTGTTTTATGTTGCACCTCAACGCCGAGACAAGTGTTTATAACCTGTGTTCAAAGACAATGGCAATAAGCCTTTTTGTTAATGTTATTTAATGTGATTGAAAGTGAAGTCTATAAAAAGTTGTATAAATGTATTGTTACGGGGTCTGAGCATTTGTAAGTACAAGTTTATATTTTGTTAATTTTAAAGTAACGCCTTATCTGTATGCATGAAACTCAAGTACTCAAAGAAAATAAATCAAAGCCAAATTATTTTTTCTTCTGAAACACTGATGCAATAAAATGCACTTTTCATTCACTCACTGCTTTACATTAACCCATACAGCTTTATCTAAAACGGCTATGTTTCACTTGCACTACTACAAATTGCCAGTAAGCATTAATATTGATTTGAATACCATCCACTCAGTCTAGTTTTCTTACGCTTGAGCTGGGACAGTTTCTGCATCTGTCCCGTGGATCTCCCTGTCGTGTTTGCGAGAGGCAGCGCTGCTGCTGCTGCTGCTTGTGAAAGCATGTCGGAGCCACAGATGTAAAACACGGACCGGATCAGTGGTAGTCACGGACTGGCTTAGGCAGCGAAGCATGAGAGAAAATAGACTGGATTTCTATTTAAACAGTGGTTTCTTATGGCGTAGCACAATGGATTTAGTAAAGACACTCGTTTTGGCAATCGTGATTGATCAGCCCAGCATAATTTGATTGGCGGGTGGGGCACTGTTTGCGGGGCCTATTCTGCCTCATCAATGGTAAGGGAAACACGGATGTGACCTTTAACCCATTAAAAATGAATGGCAAATGTAAAGGTGTTCAAAATATACAATATATAATGCATGAGTTTTTCAATGGACATATAAACGCATCCTTTTTGGTATTAAATCTTCCAGAAATCAAATCAAGAAAAAATATATATTTTCCTTGTGTGCCTCAGAAACATATTAAAACACCACATATTTTCCTTTTCGCGCTGCATTTGTTTTTGCTTTTAAGTCTTGCTGCTGCCCCTCTCTTGGACACAGAGCTGTCAGTGCGCATCCCGTCAATGTTTATATTGTTCCTCTTGTAATTTCCTTGCCTTGTTTGTCCTCATTTTATGCAGCCTTAAACTGATTTGCCGTGCCGTGGGCTGTCTTCCATTGCTTCTATCAAATATTTTCCACATCTCAAAGTAAATACATTGGGAAACGGTCTCCTTCACAGCAAATAGAAGACACCAATTTTGAAGCGATTTCTCACAATCATGTTTTATTCCACATTCCTCTCACAGATTAGGGCTAATGGAAGCATTGCACGTTTGATTGGTCGCAAGGCTTCAAGGGCCCCCTGACTGACAGTTGGGATATTTATTTTGGAAGGCATAAATGTGCAGGAATCAGAGAGTCATAAAGTGGAAGTAAGTTGTCGTCGGCTCCCTCCGGCTGCGTTCCCAAATGTGTGTTAATTCTGAAGAGACTTGTCAAGGAAACTTCAAACGTACATTCTGGTATTAGCTTCGCGCTGGATGTGGAGAATAAGATTGAAAACTCAGAAATATTTGCAGGAATATGTATATGTGGCAGTAGAAAAAAGGCCACAAAAGGTTACCAAAGGTTTTGGGGGACCTTCATGATCTGTCCTGGGCCGCCGTGCGTAGGTAAGCACTGTTTGTCAAAGGAGTGAATGCCTCCTCATTTCAAATGTTTCCATCGGTTTACCTCAGTGTGATCGGGACAGTCCAATGTCTCCACTACCATAAGTGAACCAAATCGGCCTGTTTAAGGGGTCCGAAGGTGGCCGTGAGTGGTACTAGCTGCCAAGGCGTGCTGGATATGGGGCGAAATTTCTGCAAAAACATTGTAAATATGTAAAACTTGTTTTACCAATGTAACAGTGGTTGCAAATACACTGTTTTGCGAATATGCAAAACGTTTTGAACAAACACGTTTTGATTCACAAATATGGCCATTTTAACATGTACAAATGAGATTTTGGATTTGTACAAATATACAAGTAGTTTTGCATGAATATACAATCAGTTTTGTACAAATGTAGTTTTGTACAAATATGACTTGATTTGAAATATATACATCTTAACCTGAGCAATTGTGTTAAAATGTTTGGTACAAATACAGCCTTTGAAACATATAAATGTGCCAGAAGGTTATATGGGTTTGTAAATATATCCATTTTAACTTGTAAAAATGTGCTTTTGATTCATACAAAAAAGTCATCCAATATATTTTTATTTGTAAATGTGCAAATTATGCACTATGAATGGGAAGGAGAGGGTAATTTGGTTTTGACAGAGGATGAATGGGAAAGTATATGTGTATCTCAGTGAAGAACCACAAAATCACATGTTTGGATAGAATTCTGTTGAAGAATGTATCAAATTTTTTCATAACGACAAATGTCAAAGTGCCCAATATTCCCAGGGAGAATCAAACTGTTGAAGAAATTGTGGTTGCCAGGAGGCACACCATTATCATCATGTGTTCTGCGACTGTCAAAAATACTGGACTGGAAAGGCATTGCAGACTATTTTTGACATCCTGGGCCTCAGGACTCCCGCAATAGACACAATAAATGGATACCTGTGGGACATTATTCTGGCTGAAGGGGAAAAAGCCATCAATTTAGAAAAGGATGACACAAATCCAACAAACGATTAAGAACTGGATCAACATTATAATGGACATTTGAAAAATGGACAAGATTACATTTAGACTCAAATTGAAAATTGACAAATGTGTTTTGGACCACCGTTCCTGTTATGGCAGAATATACAAGTAAATGTAAACCAGATGTAAAATTACCCCTCGTGCTCTCACAACTGCTAATTATGGAACCCTGACGTGCCCTGTTCAAAGACCAATTTCTCTCTCAGGTGTGAGAGAACTCCGGGGGTCCAGGATGGGCCTCTTTGCATGAACACCTGGCTTTTTGGCCAGGGCATTGTCTTATTGTAGCGCCAGACGGCCAGAATGCAAATGCAATCACCTACCTCTGTCTTTGTTCTAGCATTTGACTTGAGCCGGTACTTTTTCCTCTGCGATGCATGCCATGTGACCATCTGTGTAAAACTGTATAAAAGAATGTGTCGCCGCTGAGTCGGCGACACATTTTAAGACTTTAAGACTAGGGAAGGGACAGACGGGATGTTGGAGGAGGGACAGCAACCAATTCTGATTGAACAACAGAATTTAACAATTGCTCACTGCTTCAAAGGTCTGCAAAATCGGAAAATCTGCACTCTGCACAAAATAAAAATCCAACCTGAATTGAAAATAAAGTAAACGCATAAAAAATTCATACAATGTGATTCTGTGAGTGACGGGCAAGGGTGGACTGGCATACAGGGATTTGCCCGGTGGGCTGATGTGTAAATGGGCCGTTGTGGGCCAAGCTGTAGAGGAGGCGAGCAGCCCGCCGGGCCCCATCGGCCCTTGCCGTAGCTGTGTAGGCCCTGACTAGAAACCTGTGGCGGACGGGATTTTGTACGTGTCAAATGCTGCAGGATCAGGCGGATTTGAGTGCCCCTGTCCCAAAGAGCAGTGGCTGCCGAGTGGTGATATGGGGCAGTGCGTGCGGTGTACACGCATGCGGTGTACACGCATGCTTGAGAGGGCGTGACCACTCGCTGCAACAGAGGACAGAGCAGGTGGAGACGAGAGGAGAGCTCTGCGTCAAGTGGATGTATTATTGCAGGACACTTTGATCATGTGAGTAGAACAACGCTTGTGAAACTTTATGAATGAGGCTCAGCGCGATGAGAGAGGTGTGACCGCAGCACAATCTGTGAATTAGCCTTTTGTCTTCATACATTTCTCCCTCTGAACAGTTTCAGTGGGATTAGTTCAGTTCGGGTTATTGTTGGAATAATTGTAATGATTTTATCTTTCTTTTATACATTCCTTATTATTGTATGATTTTGTGTGCTTAAAAAACTGCTTGTGAGACTATGTTGCAGAAGTAAACTGCTGATCTAATCCAGCAATCTGTTGAACTCTTGAACTGATGACCAGTAAGAAAAGCAAGGAACTACCACTCAAGATGATTTGCTGGGAATCTAAGGTCAACCAAAGTTCAACAGACAATGGATGACTTGTGTGTGACCAGCTTCCGCCATGTGTTCCCTATCCTTTAGGGCGGAGCTGATCATGTAAATAGGGTGTCCCTTATTCTTAATAAAAGAGGAGAGCAGACAGACGGATGCTTAGGAAGCGCAGGTAGACGAAAGTCGTGGGTTGCGCTGAAATATTCCTCTGCCTGTCCGTCCTCCTCCGGAGAAACAAATTTGATTCCCTTGTCTTTCTTCTCTGTTTGTTAATATGTGGGTTTGTGTAGATTTTAGGCCCATCAGTTACTTATTTAAAGGCCGTCCTGTGGGAGTCTCAAGCTCAGAGCTGAGCTTGAGCTAAATGTGGGCCATTCACGGACTGTCCCATTGCAGTAATATGATCTACAACTGCCCGGACCGGGCCATAGCCCTCAAATACCAGGCCTATTTGAAGCTGTACTTTGCAAAAAATAACCCTAAAACCACCTACACACCTAGAGCTCACTCACTTTGCACCTGTAACTGACAAAACTGTCCAGGAGATCATCACCAGTCTGAGTTCATCTTCATGCTGCATCGATGTGTTCAGAATCAGAATGAGTTTATTGCCATTGTTAATGAACAAAATTCACAAACATAGGAACTTGTCTCGGCCTTAAGGTGCAACATAAAACACTGAGCGATAATAAAACAACATATATTCAATCAAAAAAGGGCATGCATTAAGAAACAATTTAAAATTACTATACAATAAAAAATAAAAATAGGCATTTCTATGTACACAAGAGTTATAGTTAGATTTACAGTTTGAGTGCAGAAAGTGACAGTGCAGTGAGTGGTTGAATATTTGCAGTTAAAGTGACAGGTGTTTTGAAGTGTTCATGAGTCCAACGGCAGAGGGAAAGAAACTATTCTTGTGGCGGGAGGTTCTGGTCCGGATGGACCGTAGCCTCCTGCCTGAGGGGAGTGGTTCAAATAGACCATGTCCAGGGTGAGAGGGGTCAGCTGTGATCCGACCTGCTCGTCCCAGAGCCCTGGAGACGTACAGGTCCTGCAGAGATGGAAGTCTGCAGCCGATCACCTTCTCAGCAGAACGCACAATGCGCTGTAGTCTCTGTTTGTCCCTGGCTGTGGCTCCAGCGTACCACACGGTGATGGAGGAGGTGAGGATGGACTCAATGATGGCCGTGTAGAACTGCACCATCATCTGAGCTGGCAGCTTGGCTTTCCTCAGCTGCCGCAGAAAGTACATCCTCTGCTGGGCCTTCTTGATGAGGGAGCTGATACCCACCATCTGGTTACCCACCAGATTTCTAAAGTCTGTATTGAACAGTGTGTTAGCACCACTCATTCACATAGTTAACATGTCGCTTCAATCTGGAACATTCCCAATGTCTTTGAAAACTCATAAAGCCTCTCCTAAAGAAGAGCAGTCTTGATGCCGCAGTACTGAGTAATTACCGGCCCATCTCTAATCTGCCATTTTGGGGGCAAAGTCCTCGAAAAGGTTGTTTACCAACAGCTCACTGATTTCCTCTTAATAAGCAACTCATTTGATGTTTTCCAGTCAGGTTTTAGACCTGATCACAGCACTGAGACTGCTCTTGTCAAGGTGACAAATGACATCCACCTGAACACTGACGCGGGCAAAGCCTCAGTCTTAATTCTGTTAGATCTGAGTGCTGCTTTTGACACTGTCGATCATGGGATCCTCTTACAGAGACTAGAGGACTGGGTGGGAATCACTGGCACTGCTCTAAACTGGTTAAAGTCCTATCTGGAAGACAGGAAATTCTTTATCGAAATTGGTAACTGTGTCTCAGACCAGATGCCCCTGACCTGTGGGGTGCCCCAAGGGTCAATCCTGGGACCCCTTCTGTTCAACCTCTACATGCTGCCGTTAGGTCAGTTGATACGCAGCGAGAATGTGTCCTATCACAATTACGCAGATGACACTCAGATCTATGTTTCACTGACGGCAGGTGAATATGGACCAGTGGATTCACTCTGTCACTGCATCCAACAGATCAGTGTGTGGATGCAAAACAACTTTCTCCAGCTGAACTCAGACAAGACTGAAATTCATCGTCTTTGGCCCACAGAAACAAAGAGAAATTGTTAACTGTCACCTCCAGAGTCTCGCTCTAAAACCTACACATCAAGTTAGAAATCTGGGGGTAATAATGGACTCAGATTTGAATTTTAACAGCCACGTCAGATCAATCACATCAGCAGCTTTTTACCATCTAAAAAACATTGCCAAAATCAAAAGTATAGTGTCTAAACCAGACCTGGAGAGACTTATCCATGCGTTTGTCTCTAGTAGATTAGACTACTGTAACGGCCTGCTCACTGGCCTCGCCAAACGAGCTGTAAAACAGCTGCAGTACATCCAGAACGCTGCTGCTCGGGTCCTGACTAGAACCAGGAAGTACGATCACATTAGTCCTGTGCTCAGATCTCTGTCTGCACTGTGGCTCTGGCTCCCTGAGAATCAGAGAATAGAGTTCAAAGCAGCTCTGCTTGTATACAAGTCTCTCCCATGGCCTAGCACCAAAGTACATCTCGGACATGTTAGTGCCATATGAACCATCTCGGACTCTGAGGACCTCAGGGACCGGCCTCCTGCTGGTGCCCAGAGTCCAGGACTAAACATGGGGAATGTGCGTTTCAGTTTTAATGCAGCTAAAATCTGGAACAGTCTTTCCTGAGGATGTGAGACAGGCCGCTACTCTGGCAATGTTCAAATCTAAACTAAAAACTGTTTTTTTGGCTGTGCATATGACTGAAATGCTTTTCTTTGCACTCTTCTCTTTTATGTCTTGAACTAAGATTGTGATTTCTGCCATGTCTTTGTGATTTTAATGCAATATATCCTGCCTACTTTGTGCTCTGGAAAGCACTATTTGAAAATTGACCATTTGTGACGAATTTGTGTGCATCTCTATATCTATTATACATAAATACCGTGTGCCATCTCAAATGCCTTCCTCACTTCTTCTCTTTTTTAAATGCCTATACTCTAAACGTGAGGTGTGACAGAGAATTAGGACACTGAAAACCACAAGCAGCAGTACATTTAGAATGTCATTCTTTGCTATACTGAAATATGCTTTTGCATCTATTAGCTTTCTCTCTACTCCTCTATTAAATGTCATCACACACCTTGATTTCTGTTATATCTTGTGATTTAATTGCACTTTATTTTCCTGTCTGTTGATAGACACTACTTATAAACGCAAATTAGAAACTACACGTGAGAGACCAGTAGTTGTACAGAATACGAATTGAGCTACTTACATAAATATAAAACTTAGCCTGGACTTGCACAATGGTATCCGTTGTCGATAAATGGTATCAGACCACACTATTGACAAGAGATCAAAACGCAGAACCACAAAATGCCTTATGACTGGAACATTTTAAACATTGCAACACGGTTGGATGACCTGGAATTAGCGAGTAGTAGCGCAATGCCCCAGAGACAGCATCAAGAGACCACCATAGCACCAAAGGTGCAAGAACACTCTCAAAGGGTTCTTATAAGTGAGCAAAAAACTGGCGATTGTTATGCGCAGTATTTAAATAGTATGTCAGGAGCCCTAGCAAACTACATTGTTCTATCATAAATGACCAGTGTAGAGAGAAGCTCAAAAAACTGCCGCTTCTACTTATGGAATAGTTATTTTCCCATTTATTGAGTTATTGCGAGATAGAGAGACGCATAGTTTCGGGCGAGAACAAGACACTGATCGCCTATAATAATTGTACTCGATCTGATCTAGGTTCAAATATATTATAGATGATGTTAATACACTCTCATATTTGAAGATTACAATTTTTTGTCTTATGTTATAGTTCATGACTAATAAAACTACTTTTTTTATTTTATACTATAGAAGCATAATAGCCCTATATGTTTTATTTATTTTGTTTTTTATCGTCCTTTACTCTTATTTAATTACTATATCTAATCTAACAGAAAATAAATTACTATGCCAGAATAGCCATATGTCATTATATATCTTAGTGAAATTATTTGAAAATCTACAAGTATAGAATGCCACTTGGAGCCGCCACCAAAGTTGGAAGTAGATAGATAAAGTCATCTCGTAAAAGCGAGCAAAAGCAAGTTGGTAATAGTGATAGTAAGAAAGAGCGTTGACTTCTGCATATATAAAACTATGTCACTGTTGGTAGAAATAAAGCATGGCGGACTAAGAGGCACGTGCAGCGGAGTGTATGTGCATTCGCTGAGCATCGCATAGGAAATTGAGAACTCACTTCACTAATAAATAATAATACATTTTATTTTAAGAAGCACCTTGTCAGAATCCAGACCCGCAGGAGCAGCACTAGCAAGGAGAAGTTTACATGGCATACTACCACAACATTATAATAGAGCTGAAATAGCCCGACAGGGTGAGCAAGAACCACACAACGACTTGTGAGCGCATGATGGTGGTGGTAGCAAAAACACGTAGAACACACAGTATACAACTATGTACAGGTAATACAGGAGTCGTTGGAGTATGAGTTATGTCCTGTATCGTGTTATTGAGAACCTGCAACTCGTGAGTCTATTATCAGGGCCGTATTGGTTAGGCGATGAAAGCCAAAGGTGCTCAAAAGTGTCGAGTTACTGGATATTCAGAAAGGGATCATGGAGTTCGAACAGGCATGTGCGAGTTTCAAAAGGTCTACTAATATCGTCAGAAGGACCTAATTCGCCGCGAGATGTGAGAAATGCGTCCTATCCTCTGCCATCTGAGAACTGACCGAAGACTGGGAAGCTTACTATGCTACCCCAACTATGTGAGAGAACAAGCACTGGAGAAGAGGGGGACGAGAGGCTGATATCGTAGAAGTTCTGAAGGTACCTCTTGAGGACTCACAAGTCGAGATACAGAGAGCATACGAGAGAGATTCCACGAGGAACTATGAAGATGTATATACCTTTGGTTTAGAATGTCCAGAGTTATGAGAATGGAACTAGTTATCGAATAGCAATATCTAGATTGAGATAAAAATTTGTCTTAGTAAGTGATACCCAATACCCTAGTTTTAAATCATAATTGATATTGATCTGCGAGACATAGTTCAAAGCTTTATTCGTTAAGTGATATTGGGGTATCATAGTGATGTGCGTCGTTATTACTTTGGAGTTGAAGGGGCACTGTGTAAAACTGTGTTTTGTTGTTTTTTGTGGGTGTTCTGGACCAGAACCAGAAGAAAATGTTTGCCAGTAGATGTCGCCTAAACCACAAGCCTGTAAATCCAGGTCATGTGGTGTCCAATGGGGTCCTTTTGCTCCAAACCAGGAAGTGTGTGGTCCGGTGAATAGGTGTGTCCTGCATGGGCCTGAGTCCCCTGTATGATGGGAGGGAATGAGGGAATGTCTCCTCCCTGTGAACTGTGCCAGGAGCTGTACTGTGGTGTGGTGGTAGAGAATCTAGTTGATATACTGGGTACTAATACTAAATCTAGTCTATAAAAATGCTGAAAAGAAAATATAACTCTTCTAACAGACTTTCAGAGTCTCTATCTTGCTGAGGTTGGAGGAAGTGAGTACCCGATTGGGGGGTGCTCCACATTGTTTGCTGCGTGACTAGACTGTTCCTTGCCCTGGGCTCTGTCTGCTCTCTGTGGGGCCCGCTCCATGTCCTTCGCTGCCACTAATCAAACTTGGAACAAACATCAATGCTCAGTGCTGTTGACAATAGCAGTTGGCTTTACGTTGCAAAATTGCTGTGGGTCTTTTTGTTTTTCATTACGGTTCTGTCCTACAGTTGCCAGCAGAGGGTGCAGTATGTAAAAGCCTGATAAAAAGTATGACATGTATATCTTGAAACCCTTCTGTCCCTGGCGTGGTTACCAGTTTTATTTGGGACACCAGACTGTGACCAGCAACCAGAAGGAGCTGAAAACCCAATGTAGCACACTTACCGTGAACTCATTCTGCACACAGACTGGTAGGAGGAGACAGGCATGTAGACCACCGCCGAGTTGTAGCACAGCATCAGGAAGCACAGCACTTCAAATCTGGGGAAGAAAAATCCGTCAAATATTACACAGAAATACAAACGCTTTAGTTGTTTTTGTGGACAGTTATCTTGGATTTACACGTTGCAGTGTGTCACTGTGTGTGTGTGTGTGTGTGTGTGTGTGTGTGTGTGTGTGTGTGTGCGTGTGTGTGTGTGTGTGTGTGTGTGCGTGTGTGCGTGCGTGTGCATGTGTGTGTGTGTATGAGAAGTCAACTGAAATAAAATAATTGTATTGTATTTTTGATAATTATAAGAATGTGTTCCCTGGACTATACGGACTCTAAAACACAGATGAAAAGACTTTTTATTTATAACAAAGACAATGGAATTATTGAATAAACTATTTCAGATTTTCATCCATAATGCACATTATTTCTTTATCTAGAAGCCTTTAGTCACTATGTTTCAACCTTTATTTAGTTGATAATGAATGTATTTAAAAAATGCTCAATGTACAATAGAAATAATTGACTAGTTGACTACTATAATGTTAGTAGCAGCCATAACTGAAGAATAAACATTTATCACAATAAAAAAAAATTTAAAAGGTAAAATTGTGTAAATGGTATGTTATTACAATGGATCGCTCCTGGACAAATGAGGGACTGCACCAACATGATAAAAAAGGAATGCTCGCCTCTATGGAGATGTCATGGCTTTGCCTGGAATGTTTCCATAGTATGGCATTCAACTTTTCTATGGAGACAAGCAGGTGATGCAACAGGGCCGAGAAATTTAGCAATGCAATAAAAATGTTGTAATGGAATAATGCAAGATTGGTAAGATTAATGATTTACAGCGAAACATTCCAGGTAAGACCATGGAGACAAGCAGCTGGTAGACCTTCCACCAAGGTGAACTTTTAACTGTATGGAGATCTATAATCTCCATACAGATTGTAGATCTGTATGGAGATTTTATGGAGAATCTCCTATATGTCAGTTGTATTGTGTTGAAGGGGCTGTACCCAGTTTGTTTCATGCAAATAAGTCCAAGCTCTAACTATAGTGTTTGGACGTTTGTGAAGTAATGCTGTAATGCTGGTACTGTTAGCATGCTACTTATAATTAGCAGTGGAGCGATGGCCAAACTCCACTTTGGCCTCTGAAAGTTGTGAAAAGTGCTAATAAACTCTAAGCAGTGAATAATTGCAACGCTAGAATTGTGTTAGAATCACTATGGAGTCCCTCAGGGTTCTATTCTCGGACCTGTTCTTTTTATGATGTAATTTCTACCTCTGTAACAGCTGCTAAAAACATGGTATTGTGTATCATTTGTATGGTGATAATAAACAAATCTATTTTCTGTCATAGGACAAATATTATGCATATTTGTACTGTTATCAGCCTTTAAACATGCTGTTGAGTACCTTTTGTTTGGGATCTCATGTTTTAGAACAAAAAAAAAAAGTTTATAAAAACAAACTAACTAACTTCTTTATTACTTTTTACTGTTCAGATCTTAGGCGCCGACAACCGAGCCCAGACCATCTTAACTAGAGACAGGAAAATTTTCTCGGAGATGCTGGGTAGCCATGCAGGTGTATTGATCATGATTAGAGGGGAGATATGCACAGAGAGAGTCGTGATCAAATACTTAAAAACAGCACAAAAGATTCAATTTAGCATAATATGCGTCCTTTAAAAAGGAACAGCAAAAGCTCATGGACACTTCTACCTGAGCGCCATAATAATGACATAAAGGTTTGGTTGTCTCAAAATGTCTTGAAACTATGAGAAAAAGCTTTGAAATGGATCGGGATGTCTGAAAGTGTCTCC
>BJKM01001173.1:0-7500 GCA_015082035.1 Chaenogobius annularis
GTGTCCTCCTTTGTCTCGTCCTTTCCTCCTTGGTCTGCGTTGTGTCCTCATCCTTGGTCCTCCGTGGTCTGAGTCCTCTTTCCTCATTGGTCTGGTCCCTTGTCTCTTGGTCTGCGTCCTCGTGTCCTCCTTGGTCTGCGTCCTCGGTCGTCGTGTCCTCCTTGGTCTGCGTCCTCGTGTCCCCTCATTGGTCTGCGTCCTCTTGTTCTCATTCGGTCTCCGTCCTCGTGTCCTCCTTGGTCTGCGTCCTCGTGTCTCCTTGGTCTGCGTCCTCGTCTCATTGGTCTGCGTCCTCTTGTTCTCATTGGTCTGCGTCCTCGTGTCCTCCTTGTCTGCGTCCTCGTGTCTGGTCTGCGTCCTCATGTCCTCCTTGGTCTGGCGTCCTCGTGTCCTCATTGGTCTGCGTCCTCGTGTCCTCATGTCCTTGGTCTGCGTCCTCCTTGGTTCTCATGGTCTGCGTCTCGTGTCCTTGCTGCGTCCTCTTGTCCTCTTGGTCTGCGTCTCGTGTTCATTGTGGTCCGTCCTCTGGTCTGCGTCCTCTGTCCTTGCTGCGTCCTCGTGTCCTCCTCCTCCTCGGTCTGGTCTGTCCTTTTCTCTTGGTCTGCGTCTCGTCCTTCTCCGTCCTCGTGTCGGTCCTCCTCTCTGGTCGCTGCGTCCTCGGTGCGTCCTCCTCCTTGGTCTGCGTCTCGTGTCCTCATTGGTCTGCGTCCTCGTGTCCTCCTTGGTCCTCCTTCTGTCCAGGACGTCTCATTTGCGTCTTTCTGTTGGACATGAAAGTAAGTGATTGGACACACTTATGTAACCGTGGCGACGCAGCAGCGCTGGATTAAACCTGAGCTCCTCAAACGTCTGAACCGGCAAAAGTCCGCGACGTGAACGACAAAAGGACAAACTGGGATTAAGTCCAAGTCTCGCTGTGGGAAACGTTTGACGTATAAGTATATTTATAATATATATAAGTATTTAGTACATGTTAGAGAGTCACATGTGGAGAGTCTGATGAAGGGGGACCGGGGCAGTTCCTCTGATGAAGGGGGGGGCAGTTCCTCTGATGAAGGGGGACCGGGTAGTTCCTCTTATGAAGGGGGACCTGCGTTCCTCTGATGAAGGGGGACCTGAGGGACCGGCATTCCTCTGATGAAGGGGACGGGAGTTCCTCTGGAAGGGGGACAGTTCCTTATGAAGGGACAGTTCCTCTGATGAAGGGGACCGGGCAGTTCCTCTGATGAAGGGGACCGGGCAGTTCCTCTGATGAAGGGGGACCGGGTAGTGATCATAGGGACTTAGTTCCTGTTCCTGGTGTGCTGCTTTGTCCTTTACACTTTGTTGTTTTGCTTGGTGACAGAAAGATGACATCAGCCTGTCGGAGGGCAGCACTGTGGACCTGAGGAAGCCTGGAGAAGAAGAGGACCACTTCTCTGAGCTGGAGCAGGAGGCCATGGATCCAGAGAACTGTTTCCCTGAAGGTAAAGCTCCAGGAATGACACACGTGCCGAGCCTCCGGGACTGAAGTGTTCCCAAGTGTTCCCAAGTGTTCCCAAGTGTTTCCAAGTGTTCCCAAGTGTTTGGAAGCTTCAGTTTGTGAAGTTTGTGCTTCATCGTTCTGTCCTGATCTTTAGCTCTGGTTTTAGCTCTGGTTTGTCTTCTGCTTTGACCTTTGACCCGTGGTTCCTCCTCAGTCTGTCGTGCCGCTGTGTTTTGGACGTTTTAGTGTCCACAATAACGTTAGATTTAAGACATGTTTATCACAAGGTCATTTTAGATCTTTCTCTCTTTCAAAATATCAGTTTTCCTCCAGATTTTCCACTAAATGTTCACTTCCTCCAATCTCTTTACATTTCCCCATTTTCCCCATTTTCCCCATTTTCCCCATTTTCCCCACAACATTTCCCACAAATTTCCCTACAAAATGTTTGCCAACATTTTCTACACATTTTCCTCCAATTCTATGCAAATTCTTTCACAAATTTCCCGCAATTTTTTTTTTCAATATTCTCACATTTTTACGACAATTTTTTCCTTCAATTTCCCCCAAATTTTCATTTAAAAACACTCAAATCCTTCAATTTCCTTTCCAATGTATTTTTATTTCCAAGTTTCCCATCAAATTCCGCCGCCTAATTTACAATTTTCCCCACAAATTTCAAAAATTTTTTGGGGGAAAATCTTTAATTCATTTCCATCCAATTTCATTCTATTTTCTCACCAATTCCTGGATTCCATCCATCCATCTTCTTCCGCTTTATCCGGGGCCGGGTCGCGGGGGCAGCAGTCTAAGCAGGGACTCCCAGACTTCCTTTTCCCCAGACACTTCCTCCAACTCCTCCGGGGGGATCCCGAGGCGTTCCCAGGCCAGCCGAGAGACATAGTCCCTCCATGCACGAAACACCTCCCTATGGAGGCGTCCAGGAGGCATCCGGGACAGATGCCCGAGCCACCTCAGCTGGAGGAGCAGCGGCTCTACTCCGAGCTCCTCCCGTGTGACTGAGCTCCTCCCCTCTCTCTAAGGGAGCGCCCAGCCCCCTGCGGAGGAAAACTCATTTCGACCGCTTGTATCCGTGATCTTGTCCTTTCGGTCACTACCCAAAGCTCATGACCAAAGGTGAGGGAGGAACGTAGACGAGGTCAATCGAGAGCTTTGTCTTTGGACTCAGCTCCTTCTTCACCACAAACAGTCCCATGCAGCGATCCAACTGTCAATCTCACGCTCCATCCTTCCCTCACTCGTGAACAAGACCCCGAGATACTTAAACTCCTCCACTTGGGGCAGGGACCACCCACCTGGAGAGGACAAGACCCCTTTTTTTCTGGTCGAGAACCATGGCCTCAGATTTGGAGGTGCTGATTCTCATCCCAGACGCTTCACACTCGGCTGCAAACCGTCCCAGAGCATGTTGCAGGTCCAGGTCTGATGGAGCCATCAGGACAACATCATCTGCAAACAGCAGAGATGAGATCCTGTGGTCCCCAAACCGGACCCCTCCGCCCCCTGACTGCGCCTAGAAATTTCTGTCCATAAAAACAATGAACAGAACCGGTGACAAAGGGATTTTTACCAAATATTTTCCATCAATTTCTCCCAATTGATTTTTTTTTTGTTCTCACACAAATGTTTCATCAATTTCCTAAAAAAGAAATTCCACCATTTTTTAAAAGTCAATTTCCCCAAAAAAAATCCTAAAAATAAAATTTAAAAAAATCCACAAATCTTTCATAAATTTCATCCAATTATTCACCACGGATTTGACACAAATCCTGAGCTGGTTTTATTCCACTCGAACAGAGTCTGGCACAGAGAGCGGAATCTGGGAAAGACATTCATGTTTCTAGTTTCAGTCCTTTGACTTAGACCTAAGTCTGGACCAGAGTCCAGTTTCTAGATCTTTCTTTAGAGCTGAGAACAGAGTGTAGTTTATCTCTAAGATTGTTGAGTTCCTCCAATTTCTTTCAATTTTCCACAAATTTTCCAACTGATTTCTTTCAATATTCCATTTCATCCCAAACATGTTCCAGCAATTTCTTTCAAATTTTCCCCAACATTTTCCACATTTTTAAAAATATTTTCAAAACATTTTCCACAAATCTTTCATACATTTTAATCCAATTTCTTTCTGTTTCCCACCATTTAATACGCCCTCATTTTCCACAATTTCCCCCACATTTCCCAGTTCCTTTTTCTCCTGGTTTTCTCCTGGTTTCTCTGGTTTCTCCTGGTTTCCCTGGTTTCCCTGGTTTCTCCTTGTTTCTCCTGGTTTCCCTGGTTTCCCCTGGTTTCTCCTTGTTTCTCTGGTTTCCCTGGTTTCCCTGGTTTCTCCTGGTTTCTCCTGGTTTCCCCTGGTTTCCCCTGGTTTCCCTGGTTTCCCCTGGTTTCTCCTTGTTTCTCCTGGTTTCTCCTGGTTTCTCCTGGTTTCTCCTGGTTTCCCTGGTTCCCCCTGGTTTCTCCTTGTTTCCCCTGGTTTCCCCTGGTTTCCCCTGGTTTCCCCTGGTTTTCCTTGTTTTCTCCTGGTTTCTCCTGGTTCCTCTGGTTTTCCCCTGGTTTCCCTGGTTTCCCTGGTTTCCCCTGGTTTCCCCCTGGTTTCCCCCTGGTTTCCCCTGGTTTCCTCCTGGTTTCTCCTGGTTTCTCCTGGTTTCCCCCTGGTTTCCCTGGTTTCCTCCTGGTTTCCCTGGTTTCCCCTGGTTTCTGGTTTCTCTTGTTTCCCCTGGTTTCCCCTGGTTTCCCCTGGTTTTTCCCCTGGTTTCTCCTTGTTTCTCCTGGTTTCTCCTGGTTTCCCTGGTTTCCCTGGTTTCCCTGGTTTCCCTGGTTTCCCCTGGTTTCCCCCTGGTTTCCCTGGTTTCCCTGGTTTCCCCTGGTTTCTCCTTGGTTTCTTCCTGGTTTCTCCTGGTTTCCCTGGTTTCCCCTGGTTTCCCCTGGTTTCTCCTGTTTTCTCCTGGTTTCTCCTGGTTTCTCCTGGTTTCCTGGTTTCCCTGTTTTCTCCTGGTTTCCCTGGTTTCCCTGGTTTCTCCTGGTTTCTCCTGGTTTCCCTGGTTTCCCTGGTTTCTCCTGGTTTCCCCTGGTTTCCCTGGTTTCTCCCTGGTTTCCCTGGTTTCCCCCCTGGTTTCCCTGTTTCTGGTTTCTCCTGGTTTCTCCTGGTTTCCCTGGTTTCCCTGGTTTCTCCTGGTTTCCCTGGTTTCCCTGGTTTCTCCTGGTTTCTCCTGGTTTCCCCTGGTTTCCCCTGGTTTCTCCTGGTTTCCTGGTTTCTCCTGGTTTCTCCTGGTTTCCCTGTTTTCCCCTGGTTTCCCCTGGTTTCTCCTGGTTTCCCCTGGTTTCCCTGGTTTCCCTGGTTTCCCCCTGGTTTCTCCTGGTTTCTCCTGGTTTCCCCTGGTTTCCCCTGGTTTCCCCTGGTTTCTCCTGGTTTCTCCTTTGTTTCTCCTTGTTTCTCCTTGGCGGTCCTTTTTGTGGGTTCAGTAGGAAATGGGGCCACATTTCCCGACGCAGCGTTTTGGGCGACACACACTCCGTCTTCAGTTCCTGCTGGCTCGTTTGCCGCTCTGTGATTGGTGGCTTTGAAGGCGCGCTGGCTCCTGATTGGTTGCTGATGGTGTGTAGTGACCTGATTCTCTCATGTTTAGATAAATGTGTTGGCGGCAGGTGAGCGCGGCACCTGCGCCAGCATCACTCAGCACAAACAACGAACACGCAAACACACGAACCAACGCACAAACACACGAACCAACGCACAAACCAACACACACAAACCAACACACACCAACCAGACGCACAAACACAGGAACCAACGCACAAAAACCAACAAACACAAACCAACACACATGAACCAGACGCACAAACACACCAACCAACGCACAAACCAACACAACAACCAAACACACCAACCAGACGCACAAACACACCAACCAACGCACAAACAAACACACACAACCAACACACCAAACCAGACCACAAAAACGACAAAACCAAACACACGACCAACGCACAAACACAGACACACAACCAACACACAACCAACACACCAGACGCACAAACACACGAACCAACGCACAAACCACACACACACACAACCAGACGCACAAAACACACGAACCAACGCACAAACCAACACACACAACCAACACACACGAACCAGACGCACAAACACACGAACCAACGCACAAACCAACACACACAAACCAACACACACGAACCAGACGCACAAACACACGAACCAACGCACAAACCAACACACACAAACCAACACACACACGAACCAGACGCACAAACACACGAACCAACACACACCACAACACACAACCAACACACACGAACCAGACGCACAAACACACAACCAACGCACAACCAACACACACAAACCAACACACACGAACCAGACGCACAAACACACGAACCAACGCACAAACCAAACACACACAAACCAACACAACACACGAACCAGACGCACAAACACACACGAACCACACGCACACAAACCAACACACACGAACCAGACGCACAAACACAGAAACCAACGCACAAACCAACACACACAACCACACACAAACAGACGCACAAACACGAACAACGCACAAACCAAACACAAGACACAAACAACACACGAACCAGACGCACAAACACACGAAACCAACGCACAAACCAACACACACGAACCAGACGCACAAACACAAAACCAACGCACAAACCAAACACACACAAACCAACACACGAACCAGACGCGCAACACACGAACCAACGCACAAACCAACACACACAAACCACACACACGAACCAGACGCGCAAACACACGAACCAACGCACAAACCAAACACACAAACCAACACACACGAACCAGACGCACAAACACAGGACCAACGCACAAACAACACACAACAACACCAACACACACGAACCAGACGCACAAACACACGAACCAACACAAACCAACACAAACGAACAGACGCACAAACACACGAACCAACGCACAAACGAACACACACAAACCAACACACACGAACCAGACGCACAAACACACGAACCAACGCACAAACCAACACACACAAACCAACACACACAAACCAGACACGCCAAAACCACACGAACCAACGCACAAACCAACACACACAAACAACACACACGAACCAGACGCACAAACCACACGAACCAACGCACAAACAAACACACACAACCAGACGCACAAACACACAACACGAACCAACGCACAAACACACAACACACACAAACACCAACACACACAACCAGACGCACAAACAAACACACGAACCAACGCACAAACCAACCACACACAACCAACACACACGAACCAGACGCACAAACACACGAACCAACGCACAAACCAACACACACAAACCAGACGCACAAACACACACGAACCAACGCACAAACCAACACAGCACAAACCAAACACAAACACAACACACACAAACCAACACACACACAACAACCACGAACACACACAACCAAACGCACAACCAACACAACAACACACACGAACCAGACGCACAAACACAGGAACCAACGCACAAACCAACACACACAAAACCAACACACACAACCAGACGCCACAAACACACGAACCAACGCACAAACCAACACACACAAACCACACACATGAACAACCGCACAAACACCGAACACACACACAACCAACACACCGAACCAGACGCACAAACACACGAACCAACGCACAAACCAACACACAACAACACAACACACACAAACAACACACACGAACCAGAGCACAAACAACACAACACAAACCAACACACACGAACCAGACGCACAAACCAACACACACAAACCAACACACACGAACCAGACGCACAAACACACGAACCAACGCACAAACCAACACACACACAACACACACAAACCAGACGCACAAACACAGGAACCAAACGCACAAACCAACACACACAAACCAACACACAAACCAGACGCACAACACCAACACAAACAACACACACAACCAACACACACGAACAACACACAAACACACGAACCAACAAAACACA